>CM045498.1:41892631-42079028 GCA_024704745.1 Rosa lucieae
AATATCTGTAAAAAAATAATTTTATGTTGGTGAATTTGAGAGGAATTTGCTGTGTGTTCTCATTGATAATAGGGGCCTCTTTATATAGAGGATTACAATGCATAGAATCTCAATCATACAAGGAAAGTAATTCTACATTGATTAGGATTCTAGATCCTTCTAATTAAATCCTATTACCACTAGGTCAAGTAACCTAGAGTTTGGGCTAAACACAAATTAGGTTTTCCTTCAACACTCCCCCTTGTGTTGCCCAAACGCGGTGCTTCTCTCGTTGCCTCGTTAAAAACCTTGCCGAGTAACAAAAACCCAGTGGGACAAAAATAACCTCGGTCGAAGGGGAAAAAGAGCACAACACACCCTTCACGATTCGAGACGAACATGTAGACATCTCCCCCTGATGTCTGCACCTCCCCCTGATGACTACGATCATGGGAGTTCAGATAATTTCCGCAAGTCAATTCTTGCCACATGTTTCTCGAACGTGGTATTGGGCAATGACTTAGTAAACAAGTCTGCCTCACTGTCCTCAGATCGAACCTAGTTCACTTTGATCTCGAGGAGTGTCTGTTGTTGCTGATTATGCTTGGTGTTGTCGCTTTTGATGTAGCCTTGCCTCATTTGTTCAAAACAAGTAGCATTATCCTAAATGCTCGTAGGCTCATCTGTGGTAACTTCAAACCACAGTTCGAACATGCGTAATTATGGATCCAATCCATATACATTCACGAACCACTTCGTGAAGAGCAATGATCTCTGCATTATTCGAAGATATAGCGACTAGGGTCTAATATGTAGACCTCCAAGATGTCACGGTCTTTTCCCATGGTGAACACTTAACCGGATTGGGAATGACCATTGTGTGGGTCAGACAGATACCCAACATCAGCAAAACCTTCCAAAACACATGTCGTTTTGGGATGGGGATAGAGAACGCAGGCCAGCGTTGGCGGCGTTTCCGGTGTGTGATGGGTCCGAATCCATCATCTCTTCGTAGGGATAGAACAAGCCCATATCATTCATACATCTCAAGTATCGAAAAATATCTTCTACACCAATCCAATGGCGTCGCGTTGGCGCAGAGCTATATCTAGCTAACAAGTTCACACATATGAGATGTCCGGTCTTGTGCATTGAGCTAAGTACAATAATGCGCCTATTGTACTAAGTAAGGCACTTTTGCCTCTAGCACATCTTCGTCATCATCCTTTCGACGAAGAGGATCCTTTTCAGGATCAAGACTACGGACGATCATGGGGGTGCTTGAAGGCTTGACTTGTCAAAATGCCTAAGCATCTATCAACACGATGCTCAAGTTCCAAACCGAGACATAATCGTGTTCTCCCAAAATCCTTCATCTCAAACTCAGATTTCAAGTGTTCAGTGGTTTCCCTTAACTCTTTAAGGGCTTCTAATGAAGATCATGTCCAACATGAACCGCGATAGAATCCGAAACTTGTTATAGAAACGCGTGGGCATATCCCTTCCCAATCAAGTAGTCACTTTAGTGAGCGTTTCAACCTCTTTGTAAACGCGCTCCATGGTCTAGAGCCACTTGACTTGGGTAAATGAAGTTCGCCATGAACCTTCATGTATATTCCGTATCTAGATCCCTATAGAGATACGTAGTGACCATATTTGTAAGCTGCATGTTCAGTTATTCGGAAACTACCAAACTGACAGGGTAGTGGAGTGCAATGACATCCATTACGAGAGAATATGTCTCATCGTAGTCGATTCCAGGGCGTTTTGTGAGAAGCCTTGCGCCATAAGGCGAGATTACCATCTCTTTTTCTCACTACGCTTTCTAACGAAGACCCATTAGTCAACAGGTTTTATGTTAGGAGGTGTTGGCATCTCTAGCTCGAAAACCTTCCTCTTCGTTAGAGAATCCATCTTAACCTGGATCGCATCTTTCCATTTAGGCCAAAAACTCTCTACGTTGGCATTCATTCATCAACGGAGCGTGGTTCGATATCATCGGACTCAGCAAACTCATGCGCAACAAAATGCGTAACTACATCATCAATTATGATGGAGTTTCTATCCCACGTCTCATGTACACTAGTGTAAGTTTCATAGAGCTCTATATTCTCAGGAATAGGGTTTGACGTTGAGGCGTCCCCCAACGATAACCATAACCCGGAAGATACTCATGAGACGGATTTTGAGTCTTGAAGATTAAAGGATTGGAATGTGCCAAAGTATCCTTCGAACCCACGGGCCTCCCACGCATCCTAGCTGGGGCCATGGCCTGTAACGCCAGAGTGCCACTCTCTTTGGCATTGGCGCCATGCCTACCTCCGTGTAGGGTGGCGCTACGTCCTCTCGTAGGGACGTTCTTCCTTGCAGGCATGTTGGCAGCATATTTGTGTGATCTCGTCACTTGAATAGGGATCAAGATGAGACATAGTGGGGACAGACTACGACAATTCCTGTCGTTCCTGTTGAACATTCGTGTTCTTATCTCCCCCTAACGACGGGAAGACTGTCTCATCAAAGTGACATCCGCAAATCTAGCGGTAAGGAGATCGCCTAGCAAGGGCATTTAAGTGGCGGACGATTGTTGGAAGCGCAAATCCAACGTAGTTGCCCATTCGTCTGTAAGGACCCATCATAGAGCGCTGTGGCGGCGCAATTGGCACATAAATGGCTCACTCAAATGTGCGTAAGTACAAAAGACGCGTACCCAGTCACTAGCTGTAACGCAGAGGTACATTGAGTGGCGGTAGGTCGTAGACGAATTAGCATGGCTGCATGCGATATCGCATCACCCCAAGCGGATGTAAGAAGATTGGTGCGCATTACCAATGTTCGGACTACCATCGTAGTCGTTTCCGCGAGACCAATTGGGTGTGTACATGGGAATGTGATGTCCAACATCAAACCCATTGCAATATCCATCGAAAGTCTTTCGATGTAAACTCTCTAGCATAGTCAAATCCAATTGACTGAATAGGATGATTCGGGGAGTGAGCCCGTTGTCACATGATATGTGCTAGGAGTGTAGCATAAGTAGCATTATAGGTGGACAATGGCACAACACGTGACCGGCGTGTTTGCGTGTCAACCAACATCATGAAATATTTAAGCGTCCGCAAGTTGGTTGAATCAATCCACAAATCCCTACGGATTCTTTGTAAGAACAGAATGAGTATTGTCATATCCTTTGCATAGGACGGTCTCAGTCCTAATTTCCATAAGGAATGGGCTTTGTAAAACGAGCGAGAGGCCTTAGAAGCAACCAATGAGGAGTTTGGTTAGGCCTAAGCGTCTGTAGCGCTATTAGAAGCAAAATATGTGACTACATCTCCCATCATGGCGTGGGAGCCATGGAAATTAGCATGTATGGTGTCATGGCCACAAGGAGGAACAACCATGGCGTTATGCCCATGGTTGGCGCCTTTTATGGCGGCATCTTGCTTCATTTTGCTCAAAAGAATGATGTCCATGTGAAGTCTTTTGTAGACGGATCATCATATCATGACTAGGATGATCTATCCTGTCGTGACAAAGCCAATATGTGTCTAAATCCAAGAGATCTTCTCTCAAAACTTTATTGGATTTAATAGCTCGAATAGTGACATAAAGTCCACTAGAGAGACACATAAACGTCTCTAAGATGCGTCTTTGTTCGCAATCATTAGAGGTAATGCAAAGGAACTCATTTCCGTTCTCTACATGCATTTTCGCATGGAATTCGTTGGCTATTCATAGGGTACTATTTGCCCTAAGAGCGTAGAGAGCTTCTGTGACAACTGTAATCAAGGTGCCATTTGGCAAGTGGAACTTGGGCTATTCCATGTCCTTAAATTAATACTGATGGTCTAGCCATCGTAGTCACAAAGTCATATGCTCAGAATCAAAATTGAGTCATAATGAAAAGAACTCGAAATTTTATTCATAAGCCAACGAAATACATCATTGTTTCTATGATCAAAGAAAATCTAATCCAATAAAAAGGAATATGGCAATCGCCTACATCTCTTGGAAAATAAAAAGACTTAATCAAAATCGCCAATTTCTGGGTCTTGATCCTTGTAGTCTTCCACCCTTAGATCTAGATCACCATCTTGATCTTCTTGTGCCATGTAATTTGCTTCCCTTGCTTCACGATACGTCTTGTATGCGTTTGCAACATTCTGGGGTGCGGTACATGTTTTAGCCCAATGTTCAGTTGATCCACATCGAAAACAAACATCATCATGGTCAGGCTCCCTTGATCGAGGCGCCATTGGGGCGCGATTTGAACGACCTATCCTCTTGGTGGCGTTACCACCATGGTCGGAGGCTCCGCCTCTCTCTCTCCTCACACGTTGACCTCTACGGTTCCGTGCACGCCTCTCTTGGCGATTTCCTTCCTCTTTAGGGCGAATATATGGACCAGAACGTCCAGAATTGTCCCTATCCTTAGGGTTTCGCTCCTTGCGTCCTCCATTGGGGGCGCGACTATAGTTAGACTCCGGAATAGGCTTAGTTCCCACGGGTCTAGCATTATAGTTCTTCACAAGGATATTATCGTGCTTTTCAGCTACGTTCATGGCGCCAATGAGCTCATGAAACCTTGTGATACGTCCTGCATTTACATCAATCCGATAATTCTTTGAAATCATCAGTGCAGAGACGGGGAAGGTAGAGAGAGTCTTCTCGATCAACATCGTATCAGTTATGGCTTGGCCACAATACTCCATCAGAGACTTGATACGAAGAGCTTCCGAGTTATAATCAAGCACAGACTTGAAATCACAAAAGCGGAGGCTATGCCATCGCACTTCTAAATCAGGAAGCAGGGAGTCACGAACGTTGCCAAATCGCTGCTCTAGTTCTACCCATAGCTTTCTTGGGTCTTCCTCATTGAGGTATTCATTTTGGAGCGCGTCATTCATGTGCCTTGTCATGAGAATTATGGCCTTAGCTTGTTTTGCTTCAAAAGCAGTAGCTTGCTCGATTGAGAGCACGTTCTGACCAGGCTCTTGGATGGTTTCCAGAATTCCATCAGCCTTAAGATGTTGGCGCACATCTCGGACCCACCTATGGTATCCTGCGCCAGTTGTCTCGAGTGGGACAAAGCTCAACTTGTTCAGGTAACTCATCCTGAAAAACAACACAAGATTAGGGTTAGTTTCGGAGCGAAAAAGGCTACCACGAAAAACTATTAAATTTCTGAGCGTAGTCGCTTCCAAGAAATCGAATTCCAAGAGGGGTTTTGGATTAGATCGAAACGACGATGTATATGGTCGATCGTTTTCTTCTCAACAAACTCTAAGTTTAGAGGACTCTACAAGCTCCAAGCTTGGAGTGAGCACGAACCCCCACAGTTCGGCTTTTGGTCTCCCCTATGTAGAGAAAGGGGGGTAGAAGAAGGGATTTTGGAAGTCCCCGAGAAAAGAAGAAGAAATTGAAAAACTTCACAAAAACGGGAACTTTTAGAAAAATTTACCTTAAAAGATGGTCGGAAAAACCGTCGCCGGAAGTTTACTGTAGCGGCCGGAAGTTACTGTAGCTGCCGGAGTTACTGTAGCTACCGGAAAATTCGCCGGAAAAAGTCACCGGAAAAGTGTCCGGAAAATCGTCGAAAAGTGGCCGGAAAAGTGGCCGGAAGTTGGCCGGAAAAGTGGCCGGAAATCGGCCGGAAAAGTGGCCTGAAGTAGGCCGGAAAAGTGGCCGGCGGCGTTGACCGGAGGGTTGACCGGTCGTTGACCGGGTGCTGACGTGGCAGGTCCGCGTGCTGACGTGGCAGGTCTGAGCTGACGTGGCAGAACTGGTAGCGGCTTGGCGGCTTGGTAGCTCGGCGGCTCGGCGGCTCAGGCTTGGAGGCTTGGCGGCTTGGGCTTCAGGTTGTTGGGCCAAGAGTATAGGCTTCTGGGGCTTGGGCTGATCGCAGCTGGGCCTAGGGTTGACCGAACGTGGGTTCGGTTGACTGAAGCACAGATAAGAGGTCTAGGCGGCGGTTCAGCGGCTCCGTGGTTCAGGCGGCCGGTTCACGTGGTTCTAGGCCGGTTCCGATGATGATTTTTTGTCTGCAGTGAATTGAGGTGCTGCTGCAGCTGCTGGTGAATTTTGGTGGCAGTTTACAGGGAGGAAAGTATCGAACCGGGCAGAGGGATTTTGAATATTTTCGGTGGCCGGTTCGGTGGTTTGCCGGCCGGTTCTGAGGGTGGGGCCGCCGGTTCTGGACTCCTGGAGTTGAGATCTTCAAGGTGGGCGGCTGAGGTTTCTGGGATTTGAAGGCTACGAATTTAGGGTTTCAGGGTTAGGGCTCGTGCTGATAACGTGTTGTAGAGAAACTGAATTTGAGAGGAATTTGCTGTGTGTTCTCATTGATAATAGGGGTCTCTTTATATAGAGGATTACAATGCATAGAATCTCAATCATACAAGGAAAGTAATTCTACATTGATTAGGATTCTAGATCCTTCTAATTAAATCCTATTACCACTAGGTCAAGTAACCTAGAGTTTGGGCTAAACACAAATTAGGTTTTCCTTCAACATTTTACACTTTATAAAGCTATTTTGCCGTAGCAAAACAACATTGGCGATGGCTCTGTGACTACAAAGCTTCTGACGTCGTTGGTGGCGTCGCCAATACTTTTAGCCAAGGCAAAATGCTGTCGCAGACCACTTTTACGACTCTTATTCTACGACAATTTCATGCTACCCCTAATGTCGTTGCCATTACAAAATTTACTACGGCAAATTTCCGTCACAGCATAATTAATATTATAATAATTATATTACTTCCCGCCAATTTTTTTTTCTTGCCAAAATTGTTTCCCGCCAATTTTTCAGTACCAAATTTTGCTACGGTCTTGTTGCCATCGCTTCGGTGTGGTGTTCTTAGCTACAACATTTCACCAATGCTAGTAGCCAACCAGCATTTTTTTTAAAAAAAAAAAAACCTGTATTTTTGCAACATCCAAAAATATCAATATACAACACATATATTGTTCATTAACTCATCTATTTCATTGCAATGTAATTAATTTGTTGCACTATCAGAATATGTAATTAGAAGAAGTACAAAGTTATACCCAAAACCAAGCACCTAATGAAGACTACCAAGAGTAACACTTAACAAAAATTCCAATATTGCATTGTCAGAATATGTGCAATAACATTGAAACTCAGTCCATTGCTCTATCGCTGCTTGAATTTGGACTCCCTTCTTCTCCTATAGACTCCCTCCGAATTTCATGGTCACTAGTTGCATCTGGAACCTAAGACATAAAAAAAAAAAAAGATATATCATGGGCTTTGCATATCACCCTTTTTCAATGTCACACCATAATCCAATTCCAATAATTAATATCACAGGTTGCACTATTCTTTATAATCATATTACAAAGAGAGGGCAGTATGAGAGGAAATTCAAAGCTAGTGTCATCAAAGCTAGTGTTTCTTTTACAAGTTGATACTAGTATGTATATTCATCATTGATAAATTAACAAAGGTATGTGAACAACAACAAAGAAATTGAACAGGAAAAAAAAAAAAAAACCTAGAAAATCAATGGGAGATACATGCAACACAGCACACGGCACACGGCATACCAACACATTTATTGGCAATTCAATTACTAAGGCCTTTGGTAAAATATTCCACTCACAGAAATCAACTAAACTATTTATTGTTGCTAGGAGAGTGATGGCACAGGAAGCAATTGAATAGGTAAGAGGCACTAGATTGACCATTTAATATAAATAAAAGCAAATATACTTGATAGATTTGTCAACGGCATACATGCCAAATATACTAGACAGATTTGTGAACGACATACATACCTCTGCTATTTTCGCTAGCTAATCATAGTTATCATGTCCATTGAAGAATGACTCCTTATGAAATATCTGTATGGAACAAGGCTCAAGCATAAGCATCACAAGACAGGAACTCAATTCTTGACATGGTGTCAAATTATGTACCTTCTTGCCATCCGCCACAAGGCAAACAAATCAAGATCCACGGTCCATGCAATACTAAGAAAAACTTTCCCTTTGCATATAAAGTACTAGTTGTAGATAGAAAAACCATTGCAGATATTGAAGTAGCCCAACCAAAGTAAAAGATCATATGATCATACTGTCAGGGGTGATTGGGGAAGATACTATACCAGCAAAAAACTACAACAATGCAACTATATCTAATATAGATGACTGGAAAAAAAAGTGGGGAAATGCTTACCAGTTGGCTCGGACCAATTTCTTGAAGTTTCAGCATGCAATTAAAATACAATGCTTATGAATATTAAGCAACTAATTACTATGATAAAACAATATGTACTTGTAGCCCAATAACACTATCCTCCACAACCAAACAATCTCTGACTAAGATTCTGAGTCTCTGTCAGGCATAGGCAGTTAGTGTTTTGATATTTAGAAATGTGCAGTGAAGGTAGAAGATGTGGATATCCACATTCGCAAATGTCAAATTAAAATGTAGATTGTTTTCCTTGGTAGCTATAAGATAAATTGAAGGGTCGGGCTTTTTTTTTGTAGTGTGTGCATTTCATTGCACATGAGTTTGTTAAGTCAGATGATATCAAACTACGCCTCGTTGATGAATGAATGCCAACGTAGAGAAATTTAGCCTAAATGGAAAGATGCGATCCAGGTTAAGTTTGATTCTCTAACGAAGAGGAACGTTTTCGAGCCAATGATGCCAACACCTCCTAACACAAAACCAATTGACTAATGGGTCTTCGTTAGAAACGTGATGAGAAAAAAAGATAGTAATCTCACCTTATGGCGCAAGGCTTCTTACAAAACCCCCTGGAATCGACTACGATGAGACATATTATCTCCTAATGTATGTTACCGCACTCCACTACCCTGTCAGTTTGGTAGTTTCTGAATAACTGATCATGCAGCTTACGATTGTGGTCACTATGTATCTCTATGGGGATCTAGATACGGAATATACATGGAGGTTCATGGTGAACTTCATTTACCCAAGTCAAGTAGCTCTAGACCACATAGCGCATTTACAATAAGGTTGAAACGCTCACCAAAGTGACTACTTGATTAGGAAGGGATATGTCCGCGCGTTTCTATAACAAGTTTCGGATTCTATCGCGGTTCATGTTGGACATGATCTTCATTGGAAGCCCTTAAAGAGTTAAGGGAAACCGCTAAACACTTGAAATCCAAGTTTGAGATGAACAATTTTGGGAGAACATGATTATGTCTCAGATTGGAACTTGAGCATTGTGTTGATAGATGCTTAGGCATTTTGACAAGGTCAAACCTTCAAGCACCCCCATGATTGTCCGTAGTCTTGATCCTTAAAAGGATCCTTTTCGCCCAAAAGATGACGACGAAGATGTGCTAGGGGCAGGAGTGCCTTACTTAAGTACAATAGGCGCATTATTGTACTTAGCTCAATGCACAAAACTGGATATCTCATTTGCCGTGAACTTGTTAGCTAAGGTATAGCTCTGCGCCAACGCGATGCCATTGGATTGGTGTAAATGATATCTTTCGGTACTTGAGATGTACGATTGATATGGGCTTGTTCTATCCTTACAGAGAGACGATGGATTCGGACCCATCACACACTAGGAACGCCGCCAACATTGGCTTGCATCCTCTATCCCCATCCCAAAACAACTTGTGTTTTGGAAGATTTTACTGATGTTGGGTATCTCCCTGACCTACACAAAAGTCTTCCCAAACAGGTTAAGTGTTCACTATGGGTAAAGACCATGATATCTTGGAGGTCTATAGAATAAACCCTAGTCGCTATATCTTCAAACAATGCAGAGATTATTGCTCTTCACGAAGAGGTTCGTGAATGTATGTGGATTGGATCCATAATTATGCATGTTCGAACAAGGGGGAGTGTTCAAGTAAATCTAGAATATGTGTCTGGCCCAAACTCTAGGTTACTTGACCTAGTTGTAATAAGGTTTAGAATTAGAGACATTCTCAGAGATATTCATAGTTATTTGATTAATTGTACGATTATCTTTTCTTGTACAACTCTGATTCTATGTCTTGTAATCATCTATATAAAGAGGTCTCTATTATCAATGAAATCACGACTCAATTCTCTCCCAATTTTGGTTTTCCTTAAACACCATCTTTGTTTTCATTTGTTTTAATTTTTAAGTGGGTTTTTCAATGAATTGAGTTTTGAATAATTAGTGATTGAGTAATGGGTTTCCAATAGTTTTCCCTAAATTGAAGTACTGTTGTTCTATATTGAATTGGATTTTCAGTGAATCAAGTTTTACCTAATTAGTAATTGAGTAATGGGTTTGTGTAATGTGACACATATTAGGTAGGGGAGGTTGCAAATGGGTTTCCTAGTAAACAATGTCGGAAAGCGGACCATAATGCTCAGAAGAGAATTTGACGGACAAATCATCAAAGTGGCTGTCGATATTCCAAAAGTTTCTTCCGCTGAGGACAATGATAATGAAGAGGAGAATGAAGACACTGGGATTTCAATGGTTGTGAGTGTTTCAATAGAGAAGAGACTATCGTTGTCTTGAGAAGAAAGAGAGAAGAGGAAGAGTGTTGTCATGATTTTGGAGAAGAGGATGAGAGAGAGAGAGAGGGAAGAAAAGAACCATAAAGAAGGGAAGAAAAAAAAAAATCTAACTTTTGAGGGTATTTTAGGAAGTGCAAAAAAATTTGGGATGAAATATATTAAAAAAATGAAAGGGGGTGTGGTTTGCAATTTTGGGTGTGCAAATTTCACCCCCTTGAAATAATTATCAGAAGGTTTGAATTCATGCAAAAATCCTTTGGAGGTGGGTAAAATGGGGCAGAAGGCTTGGAAGGAAAGAAAAAAGAAAAAAAAGAAGTTATATTAGGGGGCAATAGAGGTCTGTTTAAAAGTCTATTGGGGGGCAATAAATGTTTTAAATGGATGTAATCTTCTCATTTTTTTCCTTAATCAAAGTTTTATTCGTCTAATTTTAGGGATATTAGTTTTCATTCCGGCGACTGAAAGTTTTATTGGGGGGAAATAGAAGTCTATTGGGGGCAATACAGGTTTATTTAAGGGGTAATAAACCTCTTCGGCCCCATATAAGATCTCCGACCTCTTTGGTGACTTCTGGTGAGGTTTCATAAACATTTATTGCCCCCCAATAGATGTCTATTAGGGGGCAATAGACGTTTATATTGAGGCAATAAACTTTTCCGGCGACTTATGAGATCTTCGACGACCTCTTTGGGAACCTCCGGCGAGGTTTTTAGAGAAGTCTAGTGGATGGCGGGCAGTGACCGGATTTTGATGGCTGGTGATCGGAATTACGGCTATCGTTGGCCTAATTCCGGCGACCGGAGACTGAAATCCAGCAACCAGTGACTGAAATCCGGCGAAGTCTAGCTCATATGGCTTCTCTCTCTATGTAACAAAGGGGTGAGGGTAAAATAGACTTAAAAAAAAAAACATAATTGGGTATTAGGGATGTCATGCCCCGAATTTGAATAACCAATTCAAATCCGAAACATGAATAATAACAATTACAAATAAACGTCCTGAAATTTTTTCTCACAAACAACCACACTTCACACCTCTCATTAATACAATAAACCAAATCCTCAAGTTATTTAATATTACAACACACTCTCTCCAAATTAAATGTAAGCTCAATGAGCATAACAACCTCACAATAAAGCTGTAACTCAAATACCACTACTCTAAGCAGCCTGATCACCTTCTCGATTCTCCTGACCTGTAGGATTACCCGCTACACAATTTGAATAGTGTACCGGGATTGCAACAACACCAAACCCGGTAAGCTTTACAGCTCGTATGAGTAAACAAGAAAGAACTGTTGATTTATTAAATTTCAAATCATATTCCTTTTAACTCAACCAAAACAACCAACAATCACAACAACCACCACCACAAAACCACTTCACTTTCTCACTCTCATTTATATATATACACTTATGAGTCACTCCCCGTTACCCTCATAAGGTCACTCAACATTTGGCAGACAGACTAGAGCTCTAACTGATCGTAACCATCGGCCCGGCGCGAGAGCGTGGTTCCCGATTTAATACTATTAATAACCACCGAGCCGGTATAAGAGCGTGGTTCACTAATAGATGCCACGGTCACCCCGTGACCTATTGATCTCCACAGATCAATATATCTCAACCAATCAACAATTTATTGTTTCTCAAACAATAAAACTCAACACCTTACTATATGATGCCATGGTCACCCCGTGACCTATTGATCTCCACAGATCAATATATCTCAACAACTCAACAATTTACTGTTTCTCAAACAATAAAACTCAACACCTCACTATATGGTTTCCTCAACAAAAATCCATCAATACATATATATTTCTCACATAAATAAAATATGTACATAGACATTCACACAGAAACGTCTATTAATATCAACCAAAGATCTCACGCAATAAAGCAATAAATTCCTTTTTATACACAAAATCATTTTCACATAAATACGACCAAAAATAAAGTAATTAAATTTATTCGGTTCGTAATATGAACCACGTGAGGTTTACTCACCTCGATACTCCCGCTGCATCTTCAAATTATCACAATCACACCAAACTTGTTCGCCCAAGTAAAAACCGTCAATCACCTAATCAAACACGATCTTAACTTAGGAATCATTCATAAACCACACATATACGGAAATCCAACGGTCGGATTCTAAAATAAAGACGATCCAACGGTCGGATCGAAATTATATGCTGATCCAACGGTCGGATCCTCACGAATCGCCCTTAGGATCATCCTGCAAAATTATTACAAAGATCCAACGGTCGGATCTTCCTGAATCTTCCTTATAAACATCTCCACAAAATTTCATGAAAATCCAACGGTCGGATTCTCACGAATCGCACTCCGAATTACTATTTCACAATTATACGAAGATCCAACGGTCGGATCTTCGCCCATGACCACACAAGGTCACTGGGATCTGGGATAGTCATACGATCAACATATCACAACTACAACTCCATCGGACGGTCCGATCTTCACAGATCATTAATCGAACAATCGAAATTAATCAAAACCGTAAAATTCATAACTAAATCATACGATATCCAAAAATTATAAATTATATATGCAAACGATCGTATTGAAATGAAGAATCTAAAAATGTAAAGAAATCACATTTTTGACCCCCGGAGGTGGCCGGAAAAGGGCCGCCGGAGTTTGGACAGAGCCGCCGCCGACCACCGCCAATGGTGTCGGGGAAGGGCTGCTCCTCTTCATCTCATCAAGCCCAAAAATTTTCCTAACTAGCATGAAGTCTGAAAATGAACGGAAGTGGTCGAAAATTACCTAGAACAGTTTGAAGGTGGCCGGAAATTTTCCAGAAACCGGCGAAGAAATGCAGAAACCGGCGAGCCACGATTTCGACGTAAATAATTCAATTTCAGGCCTCGATTCCTTCTAGAGAGTTGTTAATAACATCAAGATGAACTCATTGGTTCAATAATTAATCAAAACGATGCACTACACCTCGAGATATCACGATTGAAAGGTTTTGGTTTTCGATCGAAAACCGGTCGAGCTCCGACGAACGTGAATCCGGTCACTCCGGGTTCTATCCTTCTGGTATGATGATCAGAAGGTTGAGGCGAGTTCAGGAAGCTAAGGATCGGAAGTTTTGGTGGCCGGAGCTAGGAGAAAACCGGCGTTGACTCAAATCGAACCCAAATCGAAAAGAGCTTGCCGCCGCAGCTACAGGCCGTGTCACCGTGAAAGGCTGCCACAGACGGCATCAGAGGAGTGAGGCGAAGCTACTGGACGTGGTTACTCGCTCAGAGGTGGCGGCTCAAGAGAGAGAAAATGAACTGAGTTTCCAAAATGGGAAAGAAAAGAAAATATTTTTGGAAAATTTCTGAAAATGGAAGCTTTATACAAAACTGGAAACGTTTTCGAAAAATCATAATTAATTCCTACGAACTCCGAATATTGCGTTCCACATATGCATGTGATCGTATCGACGAGCCCTACAACTTTCATGAAGGAAGTTTTCCCAAATTCCGTACATATAAAAAGTCAACTTTTTTGATCTCCCCTACAACGTTCAGTTTTCCGAATAAAAATTGTTCGAACTAATTCCACAACATCTCTACGCTTCGTACTTGTGCTCACACCCCGGAATCATTTCCCAAAACTCATCGAAAATTAATTTGAATTTTCGGGGTATTACAAGGGAATACCTTATTAGATAATTAAAAAAACTTAGTGGAGTAAGTGGGAAAAAAATCTCTAGAATTAGGGTAAATGGACAAAATCCCAAAAATGATCTCCTTTATCATTCATTCAGCTATGGCCGTTAGTTTTATGAGTTTGAGTGACAATTGAATGAAAAATGAAATGAAATTTTAAGAAAAAAAAATTATCAAGAGTGAAGGCACGGAAGTCGAAATGGGTGAAGGAAGGGGATTTAAGGACATGGAGAAAGGCTTTCAGGTGTGAAGCGAGTTTTTTTATGTTAGTTTCGATGCGAGTGGCTGAGAGATGGGGAGAGTTAGGAAAGGTGGGTTCTATGGTTCCATTGGGAGGGCTGAATTTGGGAATGAAGAGGAATTGAAGAGTCTAAGAATCGAAGAAGAAAAGAACTGGAAAACAAGATAATGAGACATAAGATGTAATTTGTAATGTTCCATATGGGTGTTTTGGGTATAAGAAAAAAATCATTTATGTTAGGCATCTTCTCTGTGCATTTCGTGAACGCCTAAAAAAATAAGCAAGGGTGGAGCTGCTTATCATTTCCGCGGTCAAAGATCGCAAAATTAAATAAAACTCACATATATTTTTGGAGTTTACCAAACAGGTTATGGCCTAGAATGGTAAATATAAGCAACCTTTTTCCTGAAAACTCAATACCAAATGGAGCCTAAGGCAATATGTGATTGGATTTAGTAGACTAAACAATGAGACAATGATCCAAATTTCAAACGTACTCAGAGATTGTTTGGCATTTGATTATCCTAATAATTAATTTCTAACGGCAGAAGATAACCCTAAGTGCCGTCTACGTACGCCGCCTCCAAACTCCTGCAGTTTTTTTCCAACCATGCTGCAAGGTAGTATCCTGTTAATGCTCAAAGTCCGGCGGTAGCCGATCTTTCGTTTAACGCGGGTCCGGTGGGCGGACCGTTACTCTGAGGATTTGATGGCCTCTGTTAGCTGTTACATGAGAGATAGGCCGTCAGAGGGAGACCGCGTTGGGCGGTCTTCACTTCTCCGATGCCTAAGTCAGTCAATGCATGTAGGCAGCATAACAATAAATGAGTAGTAAATGCGTAATTAATGAGGAGAGAGGAGAGAACCTTTTATAGGTGAGGAGAAGGTTTGATCTTCTTCTTGTTTTCAATGTGGGACTGATGTGCTTCGATACCCAGCGTCTGGAGCTTCTGATGCTAACTTGGCGCGGCGCGTGGTGGCGCGTTAGCTGTGATCTTGGGAAGATCCCGGGCTCGGGCGGTAGCCCGCCTGGCTGTGTCTCCACAGGTCACCCACTTGGTGAGATTCGGTACCTCTGGCGGTACAATGAGCGTGGCTCATTATAGCTAATTATGCTTGCAAACGTATATGTAGGTACAGCAAGTCCCCCAAGTCCCCAGTCAAGGAGGGCAACCTTGGTTGTGGAGTTGATCAGCGGTGTGAAGCGTTTTCTCCGCTTAGACTTGCAAAAAGCATAATTAGCGTCAGTGTGTTGTCAACCATGGACTTACTGAGCGAACGCTTTATACCCTTTCGGGTGGGCCCCTGCTAGGCCCGCCAGGGAGTCCCCCACTCCCCAGCCAAGACGGACCTCCGGATGATCGGCAAATTGTTTGTTGAGGGGAAGCTGCGGGGAGCAGAGGGTGTTGGGTAGCGAGCCCAATCTTAGTACCCAAGTGACGGGGGTCAACGTACCTGATCGGGGTCGTCGTAGACTGTTGACAAGTCCCCGTGTCCCGTAGGGATGATCTGACCATAACGCCGTGTGGCGGTCGTTGTCAGAGTGAGGCGTAGCCTAGGGATTCGCCGCTGGCGGATACCCCCAGCTAGTTGTAGCAGGAAACAGCGTCGCGTAGACGTGTTTTGCAGTAGCTATTGTGCGGAGTTACGCTCAGCAAAGCACGGGGTTTGCAAGATGGAGGGAGCTCTGCCGGCAGTGTTGCGTGTAGCAGAGGCTGCCTGTTGCAAGTTGATGAGTGGAAGTTCTGCTTAACGGGGATTCGCTCAGCGGAGACTTCGACAGTCGTATGGTGCTAAGGGAGAACTCCCGCTGGCCGGGTTTCGCCCAGCGGACCTCATCAGTTGGAAAGTGACGAGAAGCTCCGCTAGCGGAGGTTTCGCTCAGCGGACTTCGAAACTTGGAAAGTGACAAGTGAGAAGTTCCGCTAGCGTGGTTTCGCTCAGTGGACTTCGATACTTAGAAAGTGACAAGTGAGAAGTTCCGCTGGCGGGGTTTCGCTCAGCGGACTTCGAAACTTGGAAAGTGACAAGTGAGAAGTTCTGCTGGCGGGGTTTCGCTCAGCGGACTTCGAAACGTGGAAAGTGACAAGTGAGAAGTTCTGCTGGCGGGGTTTCGCTCAGCGGACTTCGAAACGTGGAAAGTGACAAGTGAGAAGTTCTGCTGGCGGGGTTTCGCTCAGCGGACTTCGAAACGTGGAAAGTGACAAGTGAGAAGTTCTGCTGGCGGGGTTTCACTCAGCGGACTTCGAAACCAGGAAAGTGACAAGTGAGAAGTTCCGCTAGCGGGGTTTCGCTCAGCGGACTTCGATACTTAGAAAGTGACAAGTGAAAAGTTCCGCTAGCGAGGTTTCGCTCAGCGGACTCTGCCGACGATTGGCGCCTTCTTCCCAAAAGTGGAGGCTTCCATTAGAGGCTTCGTCTGATGGTGGTTGACACGTGGCGAACGCTTAGAGGGTTAGCGTGCGGAGGGGTGTTTCCTCCGCCTAGCCTTCTCCCTGCCATTAATGCTGAGTAATGATGGATTTTGTAACCGAGGCGACGCCTCGGCTAATCCGGAGAGTAACTGGAGTAGTGGGGCATGTGGACGGATGATATTTGATGTCGTTTTTCAGCGGACGGCCTAGAACCGTTTGACGTTGACATAAAAAGGGGGGAAGTTGGCTAATTTTGACACTTTGCTCTAAACTTTGAACTATACTCGTCGTCTTCAAGCTCTCAGCGTCTGTGATCGGAGAAGAAGGCTGAGGCGATATTGCTGAGTCATCATACGTGGAGAAACCGACGAACTCCGGCTTCGAAGACAAGTGTGCTCAAACTCTTACCAGAGACTTCATCGTTGAGGTTGGTACTCTGATCTGTATCCCTGTTTCATTGAATGTCTGTCATGGCGAGTTTCTGGGTTTTGGGTATTTCTGTTATATGTTGTTCGTTGACGTGCTGTGAGGGTGTGAGAGTGGGTTTGGGGATGGATTGCTGTGTTTGACAGAGTTGGGGCTTTTAGGGGTTTGCTGGATGGTCGAATCTGGGTTTGAGTGCTTGTTCTTGTTTTGGTATTTTCCGGGTAACTGTTCTTGATGTTCTTGGGTAATAATTGATATAGGTATAGGTTAGATTTTGTGTGAGCTAACTGATTTGGGTTTTAGGGTTTTGCGATGGCCGACGTCATAGAGATTTCCAGCAGTGAGGATTCCGGATCTGAAGTGTCGTTCATCGCGGCGGATAGAAATTTTATTGACTCGTTGCGTCCGTCTGCCCATGCAGGAACCTCACTACCAAAACCGCTAGAGGTTGAGCCGTTACAGACCATACCGTGGGACGTAGTTATGGGTCGTGCACCGCGTCCAGAGAGTTCTAGGGCGGGGGAGGCTGTCGCTGCCCACAATATGCACGAAGAGCGCTTAGAAAGCAATAGTGCAGCTAGCGGTTCCGCTGGGGGGGAGATGTAGCGGGAGAGGATACTGAGTCGGCGTGGGTGTTCGAGGACGGCACCCCCGTTGATGAGGTGGGAGGTAGGATGACTGCTGTTGCCGTCAACCGGCTGAAGCGGGTGTTCCCGTTGCCCAGTGTGGTGAAGCTGCGTCCGCCGATGGTGGAGGAGAAGGCCTCGATCCTGCCAGCGGGCCACGTCGCAGTACACGAGGCTATATTCTGTGAGGGAGTGACCTTCACCCTAGTGCCCAACCTTCAAATCTTGGTGTGCGAGTTTGGCATTGCCTTTGGGCAGGTCTGCCCCAACATGTGGTGGTTGCTGCTGGCGCTGAACTCGTTGTGGCAGTTGTCCGGTTGCGAAGGACCGACCGTGGCGGAGGTACTACACTTCTACGAACTGGTGTATGTGAAGCACCAGGGTTGCAGAGGGCAAGTAAATCTCAGTCGTCGCCAAGGAGCACCCAAGCTGATCGAGAACCTGAGGGATTCAATGTCGTATTGGCGGGGGACCTTCTGTGTTGCCACGACGGGGTGGGAGTACCAGGCGGGGTCCAACGAAGGGGAGCCGACGTTTAGGATTAAGTCAGAGTTTCAGCCAATCCGAGGTTGTTTGTCGGTCTCTGCCGAACATGTCTGGCGGGGTTTTGTCGTTTTTTTTTTTTTATTTTTTTTTTTTGCACTGACAATGAACTTTTGTCCAGCAGGGTTGCGGTACAACCTGACTCGTGAGGAAGAGTGCCGCGTGGCACGCATCAGAGGTAGCTGGCTGAATCACAACTTGCTGGATTTCCGTCTCCTTACAGGGTGGGAGTTGTTGGTGGATCAACAACTGACTCGTGCCATTGGTAAGTACTCTCCGCTGTACCGCACCTTTACAGAGATTGTTCCATGCTGACTGTTGTTTTTTTTTTGGTAGAAACTCCGCCGGAGAACAAAGCGAGCCGTGACACCTTTGCGAAATCCATAGACCGTGCCGAGATCGACAACTTCTTGGAGGCCATGTATGCTTCCGGTCTAGCGGCGCAGAAGACAGTGGTGGACCCAGAGACACTGGCACTGAGCCCGTCCGAGGTTCCCGTTGTGCTGCCAATGCAGCACCACTCTCATCTTGGTGGTGACGGGCTGCCTGCTGTTCAGGCGGGGACCGGCGCGGTTAGCGAGGCGGCGCCGAGGAAAGAGAGAGCGCCGGCCATACGGCGCGGGGTGCAGAAGAAAGCAGTGTGCCCAGCGGAGGGTGTCACTATAGCGGGGTTGGAGTCGCCGACGAGGGGTTCGAGGCCTGCCGTCGTTGGAAGCACGCGGGCGCTTCAGCGAAAACTCTGCCAACCAGACTCCGGCGGGGAATAGGAGGAAGTGGAGATAACTGGGGCCCGCGAGCAGCTGAAGAAGGCAAGGCAGGCTCCGCCTGAGGCTCCTGCTGACGTGGCGAATGCGGCGGGTACGAGCGACCTGGACTCATTTGCCGCTTACGCCGAGTTCCTGAATGACGGTGAACGGGAGTTCCTGTATCACCTCTGCGAGCGGTTGGGGTTCAGCGGCCTGGAGGGGATTGTACGGTCGATGGCTGTCAACCAATCGCCCTTCAGCTCGGTCTTTCGGCACATCTCTGTCGGGTTGCACGAGATGTTCCTAGCGGCGTCAAAACAGCCCCTGGTTGAGAGGGAGCTCAGGGAGGAGGTGGCGGGCCTGCAGAGGGAATTAGGGGAGGCCCAGGAAAAGTTGGTTGATGTGGAGCGACGCTTAACAAAGGCCGACTGTGATGCAGCAGACGCTCGTGGCAAGCTGGCTGTTGCCATTGAGCGGGACCTGGAACGGAATGAACAATTTGCCAAATTAGGGCAAGATATGTCCCTGCTGTAAGACCGGGTGGCCGCCAAAGATAAGAAGGTTGAGATCCTTCAGCGGGAGTCAGCCGCGAGGCAGGCCGAGGTTAAACGGCTGAAGGGTGAAGTTGCTCGGCTGGAGGCTGAGGGAAGCCGCGCTGCGGCCGCCGCTGTGGAGTCATACAAGCAGTCGGCGGAATATAAGAAGGCGCTGACAGAAGCTGCGAAGGCCGGTGCCCTAGCCAACGTGGAAATGCTGCAGCAGAAGGGCGCCATCGACTGGGCGAAGGCATCAATGCCGGTCGTGCCTCCAATGAAGGAAGCTCCGCCGACAACAAGTCCTTCCCCTGCTACCTCCCCTGGTCGGGTTGAAGGTGCCTACTCGGGTAGTGGAGATAGTGGCGGACTCCCGGAGGGCGACTCTCAGGAGGACTCCTACCCAGTCTGAGGTGTCTCGTGCTGGGTTCCTGGCGGCCCACACCCGGGCGGATGGCGCAATAGAGACCCCCAGTCCCACAGCCCGAGGGTCAGACCAAACAAGCGGCTCACATCCGCCGTAGGCCGCCGGTGGAGATGTTGAAGGTAGCGGAGCCAGCCCCGCCAACCCCTGAAATAGGAGTAGAAGAATTTTTGTAGCCGCTGAGGCGTGAACTTTTGATGTAATTATCTTTTGGGATATATATGAAATTTCGGAACCTAGGCTCCTATCTTGTTTTTTTTTTTTTTTTTTTTTTTTTTTTTTTTTTTTTTTTTGTGGTTGTGATGATGTGCGTACCGCTAGAGGTTTTGACAGTTGCTTTTGCCAATGAATGAAACATTAAAGGAATTAAAATTGGTCCAAGTGCACAATGTAGCGGACCACCCGCTGACTGCCGTTGCCAGTTGCCCCTAGTGCTTCTGAATAATTCCTCGTTTCATTGATAGCTGCCTGAACATCGTTTACAAAAGCAGGGTCGTACCCGTTGGGTAGCTTCCCTAAGCTAAATATTGAACAAAAATTTAGCTAAGTCAAGATGCTCTTGGGTAGCGGCATGACTATTTGTAGTAATATCGAAGGTGTTCGGTATTCCAAGGGTGGGTCATTGTGACGCCATCCTTGTCCATTAAGTAGAAGGTGCCTGGGCTAACGACTTCTACAATTTTGTATGGGCCCTCCCAAGTTGGGCGGAGTTTTGTTGGTGGTGGTATGACTTCCTTCATTACCCAGTCCCCCAGTTGGAGGTTGCGGGCTTTGACCCTGGCGTTGTAGAAACGCGATACCCGCTGCTTGTTTTGGAGATTGTGCAAATGGGCTGCATCTCGTTTTTCCTCTAGGAGATCCCTGTCGAGGTTGACGCAGTCGCTGTTAGTCTCGGGGCAGTAGCCTTCGACCCTAGCGGTTGGTTGGGTTACCTCGATAGGCAGGACAGCCTTAGTTCCGAACATCATACAAAAGGGAGTTTCACCTGTGGCGGAAGTTGGGGTTGTTCTGATGGACCATAGAACTTTTGGGAGTTTTTCCGCCCACAAACCCTTGGCCTTATCGAGCTTCTTCTGTAACAGCTTCTTGATTATCTTGTTTGCCACTTTGACCTGACCGTTGGTTTGGGGGTGGGCGACTGATGCAAAACGCATCTTGGTGCCCAGGTTGGCGGTGAAAGAGATGAGTTCCTCGTTATTGAACTGTGTGCCGTTGTCTGTGATGATTGTACGCGGAACACCGTAGCGACAGTAGATGTTCTTCCAGAGGAAGTGAATGACTTTGGCGGTAGTTATTGCCGTTAGGGGCTCCGCCTCTATCCATTTGCTGTTGTAGTCGATAGCGACGATGATGTATTTGAACTGGCCCTTTGCGGTTTGGAACTTTCCCATCAAGTCTAGGCCCCACGTTGAGTGAATCCAGGGACCGATGATAACTGACAGTGGTTCTGCCGGGGCATGTGGAAGATCAGCATATTGTTGGCATTTGTGACAAGATTTTGATATCCGCTGGGTGTCGTCACCGAGGGTAGGCCAAAAGTAGCCTTGTCGCATTGTGCGATTAGCCAGGGATCTGACGTCCGAATGGTTTCCACATTCTCCGCCATGAATTGTTGCCAGCACGACTTTTCCCTCCTCTGGGGTTAAGCAGCGGAGGTTGGGGTGAGTGAATCCCTGGCGGTAAAGTTTTCCGTTCTGGATGTTGTAGCGGATTGCTCTCCGCTAGAGCTGTCGCACTTTGATCTTGTCCTCTGGCAATGTCCTGTTGCGCTTGTAGTGAATAATTTCGTCCATCCAGCTAGGATTGGCCTCAATGTTGAAGATCTTCGCCAGGGTTTTTGTGATACTTGGCTTGTCCAGAAACTCCACCCTTGTGTCCGCTGGACTCTGGTGTGGCTGGGCGGTTGCCAGTCTTGCCAGTGAATCAGCCTTGGTGTTCCTTTCCCTGGGGATCTGTGTGATGGTGTGGAACTTGAATTTTTTTAGCAGTGTCTTGGCGTACCCTAAGTATGCCGCTAACTGCTGGTCCTTAGCCTGAAAACTGTCGTTGACCTGGTTAACGACCAATTGAGAGTCGCTGAAGATGTTGACACTGTCGGCCCCTGAATCAATGGCGAGGAGTAGGCCGGCAATGAGTGCTTCATATTCCGCCATGTTGTTAGAAGCTTTAAAGTTGAATTTCAACGCGTACTCGACGCTGAGTCCCCCTGGTCCTGTTAAGTTGATTCAGGCGCCGCTGGCCTTGGCGCTAGCGGAACCATCCACGTGTAGGTTCCAGTCTGATTGTTGGGGAGTAGGATCCATGGCGGTCACTATTTCCATTCCGGGTGGTACATCGATCTTGGATTTGGGCTGACGCTCGGTGAGCTCAGCAATGAAGTCTGCCACCGCCTGGCCTTTCATGGCGGTTCTTGGTTTGTAATCGATGTCAAACTCGCTGAGCTCAATGGCCCACTTGCTGAGGCGCCCCGAATGCTCAGGGTTTTGCATTACTTGTCTCAGTGGTTGATTGGTTAGCACATAGATTGTGTGGGCTTGGAAGTACTAGCGGAGGCGTCTGGCAGCAACGATTAGTGCGAGAGCTAACTGTTCCAAGGGTGGGTACCTAGTTTCCACTCCGTTCATGCCTCGGCCGGCATAGAATACTGGGAGTTCGTCTTGGTTCTCCCGCCGGACGATGGCGCAGCTTACCGCTGACTGCGATACCGCTAGATATATGTATAGTGTCTCGCCTTTCACAGGAATGGAAAGTAGTGGAACTGCCTCCAGGTACTCCTTCAGGCCCTGGAAGGCCGCCTGGCACTCTGGGTTCCAATCGATGACTTTCTTGTGGGTTGTTTTAAGGACTTTGAAACATGGGGCGCACCTGTAGGTCAGTTTGGAGATGAATCTAGCTAGACAGAGCTGTTAGCTTGCCCTGGAGGCATTGGACGTGCACCTTCCATTCTGGGTCCTTCAAGTCAAGGATGGCTTGCACCTTTTAGGGGTTGGCCTCGATGCCCCGTTCACTGAAAATATACCCCAGAAATTTGTTGGCGGTGACGCCAAAGAAACATTTTTCTGGGTTGAGGCGCATACCGTAGGCCAAGAGGATGGTTATTATGATTTTTAGGTTTGCCACATGTCCGCTGGCCTTTATACTCTTGACCAACATGTCGTCCATGTAGACCTTGATTATCTTGCCCAGATGCTCTGCGAACATGGCGTTCATCAGTCGCTGATAAGTTGCCCCTGAGTTCTTCAAACCGAAAGGCATCACATTGTAACAATACAGGCCTTTGTCGGTGGTGAAGGTGGTGCATTCCTGGTCGTCGAGATGCATCCTGATCTGATTGTAGCAGGAGAAAGCGTCCATCATGCTGAGGAGCTCGTGTCCAGCGGTTGCATCAACCAGTTGATCAATGCGGGGTAGTGGGAAACTGTCTTTCGGGCATGCTTTGTTAAGATTTTTGAAGTCTACACACATTCGCCACTTGCCGCTAGGCTTTTTGACCATAACCAGGTTGGAAATCCACTGGGGATAGATGACCTGGCTGATGAACCCAATGCCCTGCAGCTTGGCAACCTCCTCTCCTATAGCATAGTACTTCTCTTCGTCGAAGGCTCTGCGTTTCTGCTTGATAGGGTAGAAGGATGGTTTGATGCTCAACTTGTGTGTGATGATTTCAGGGGAGATACCTGGCATGTCTGCATATGACCAGGCAAAGACCGTAGCATTGTTACGTAGGAACTGAATGAGCTCTGCCGCCAGCTCTGGGTCTAATTAAGCGCCTATGCCGACTGTCCGCTCAGGGTGCTCGTCAGAGATGCTGACGACCCTTAATGATGTTTCCGGGTTGACCGGCTTCTTCCTTACGTACTTCTTTTCGTCATCCCTGGGGTCCTCAAAAATATTTGGTGGCGGTGCCTGATTGCCTACCGCTAGGATCTCATGGCGGCGGGTTGATTGTGCTATAGTAGTTGAATAACACTCTCGTGCCAACTGTTGACTTCCCCTGACACAGCCTGTGCCTTTGGGTGTGGGGAACTTCATGAGCAGCATGTACCCGGCGATGATGCACTTAAGTTTGTTGAGTGCTGGCCGACCAATGATGGCGTTGTATGAGCTGAAACAGTAGACAATTATGAACTCCATATGTATTTCAGCCATACATGGACTAGTACCGATAACTAGCCGCATATAATCAGAACCCAGCTGTTGCGTGACGTCACAGGAGAAGCTGAGCAGTGGTTCATGATCTTGGAGTAGTTTTCTGTTCCGCTTAAGGTCGTTGTAACAGCCACTGAATATGACGTTGACAGCGGATCCGCTATCAACCAGGATTCTTCCCACTGACATTTTGCCGAGGATGGCGTCGATCAAGAAAGGATCGTCATAGGGCAGATTCACTCCGCGTTCCTCCTCCTCTGAGAAGGTAATAGGTTCCCAACCAGACTTTGGGAGCTTGGCAGATCTTTCGTAGCGGATGTTGCAGACTTCCTTTGGGTGATTAGCTCGCACATAACGTTTTCTTACCCTGTGGGACATGTTGGTGATTGGAGCGCCTCCGTCGATGGTGTTGATGCGGCCCATGGGCTCAATGTAGGCCTCACAGGTGGCGGTTGGCGCACCTTGAATTGCTCTAGCTTGCCATCACGGTACAAGGTCTCAATGGCCGTTTTGAGAGCGTTGCAGCTGTTGGTATTGTGACCGCTGTCCTCGTGGTATTTGCACCACCTGCTGGTGTTTCTTGGCTTTCCTGTTTTTGGGTATCTTCCCGGGGGCAGCGGTAGGATCTGGTCCTTGCACTGATTGTATATTTCTTTATACGAGGCCATGAGGACTGTAAATACTGCATACCGCTGGGAAGACTCCGTATGTTTGTTGCGGTTGTCCCCATGGGATGGGCGGTTTCCCCTGTAGTGTTGGTCCTTCTGTCGCTTGTTTTGGTACTGGCCCTGCTGCCACTCCCTCTTTTTGTCACTTGGCGGTGTGTTGGAGGTTTTGTTAGCGGTCCCCTGCTGACTGGAGGAGGGTTGTGTCGACTTTGCTAGTGCTGCTGGTGGCGGTGGGGTTTCTCCATATGTGATGAATTCTGCCTGGGCATGAATGACCGCCTCACTCATGAGGTGGTCGTATACCGCATTTGGGTGATTGTAGTTGAGGTGATAGAGGAATGGCCCTTTGAGGAGTCCCTGCTTAAAAGTCGTCGAAGCCATTGTTTTATCAAGATCACGGCATTGAGATGCTGCCGCCCGCCACCTTATGACGAATGCCTTCAGTGTTTCTTCTGTACCTTGCTTGACGTTGAACAGTTGGCTTGTATTGTGGTGCCCGGCGGATAGTAGGATGAACCGAGAGAGGAAAGCCTGTGACAATGCCTGGAATGAGTCAATGGATCCCGGCGGGCATTCGAAGAACCAATTCATTGCCTCATTGTCCAGCGTTTCGCTGAACAAGTGGCACATGGTGGCGTCGTCGAATCCTTGTTGTTGGTGACCTTCTTGAAGGTGTCCATGTGGACGAAGGGATCAGTCTTACCGCTGTAATGTGACATTTTTGGAGTCTTTGCGTACGCAGGTCTGACGGCTAGCAAAATTGCAGCGGTAAATGGTCTTGGCCTGGACACGAAAAGTGGATTTGAAATTGGCACTAGGGTGCCTGATTCAGCCCGGATTAACCTTTGTTCCAACTGCTGCATCCTTTCCAATATTTGAGCGGTTGCATCCCCGGCGGGGCCTAGCCGGGTCCTCCTCTGAACTGATCCTCCCCTGGGAGCGGGTGGGTTTCCCTCAGTTCTTGCCCTAGGTCTCGAGCGGTGAGTGTGCAGTGATGACCTTGCCTCCTGTTCCAACATTAGCTGGGGTACAGGGGGCGACCCCATTCCCGCTAGCTCTGGTGGGCGCAGCGGGACCTGCATATGCACGACTGGTGCTGGTATCAATGCTCCGATACCAGGTCGGCTGTGCCTGGTGCTCCGTGACTGCTCGCTTCGTGTCGGGTTGGCGGTTGCTTCCAGCGTTCTCTTTAGTTCGTCAAAGCGCCACACAAGCGTGGCCACTTGCTTTTGGGCCTCGGCCCGCATTCTTGTTCGAGCTCTCTGTTTGCCTTGTGAAGATCCTCCAGTGCCAGCTCATATAGAGAGGCGAGGTCTTGGCCTGGCGGGCGGCTGCTACTTGGGTTTGTCTCACCGCCGGGGTTTACCGGGGTGGTGAATAGTGCGCGGTTGATGCCTACCGCTGGGTTGGTGGGTTGGGGAATGGCCGACTGGTCTGCCTGCTCTTCAGCGTTTCCCCCACTACCGTTAGTCATGGTGATTGTGGCGGGATGATCTTTTGGTCAAGATTTCCCACAGACGGCGCCAATGTTAATGCTCAAAGTCCGGCGGTAGCCGATCTTTCGTTTAACGCTGGTCCGGTGGGCGAACCGTTACTCTGAGGATTTGATGGCCTCCGCTAGCTGTTACACGAGAGATAGGGCGTCAGAGGGAGACCGCGTTGGCCGGTCTTCACTTCTTCGATGCCTAAGTCAGTCAATGCATGTAGGCAGCATAACAATAAATGAGTAGTAAATGCGTAATTAATGAAGAGAGAGGAGAGAACCTTTTATAGGTGAGGAGGAGGTTTGATCTTCTTCTTGTTTTCGATGTGGGACTGATGTGCTTCGATACCCAGCGTCTGGAGCTTCTGATGCTAACTTGGCGCGGCGCGTTAGCTGTGATCTGGGGGCGATCCCGGGCTCGGGCGGTAGCCCGCCTGGCTGTGTCTCCTCAGGTCACCCACTTGGTGAGATTCGGTACCTCTAGAGGTACAATGAGCGTGGCTCATTATAGCTAATTATGCTTGCAAACGTATATGTAGGTACATATCCTAGTGTGGAATTGTCAAGGAATAGTGAACCTCGAAACCCAAAGAGCACTCATTGATCTTGTCCAGGCTCGCTGTTAATGTCTAAAAGTCTAGCGGTAGCTGGACCTTAGTTAACGCTGATCCGGTGGGCGGATCGATACTTGTGTTATTATTGTAGTTCCCGTTACCTGTCAAGTAAAATACAATGGGCGTCAGAGGGAGACCGCGCCGGGCGGTCTTCAACTCTCCGATGCCCAAGTTAGTCAATGTATTTATGTTGACAAAGTAACAGTAGGAAAGTATTGAATGCGTCATTAATGAGGAGAGAGGAGAGAACCTTTTATAGGTGAGGAAGAGACTGATCTTGTCTTTGTTTTCGATGTGGGACTGATATGCTTCAGTTCCCAGTTTCAGAAGCTTCTGATGCCATCTTGACGCAGCGCGTGGCGGCGCGTCGGCGGCGATCTGGAGGTGGTCCGACGCTGAGGTTGTAGCCCGCCTAGCGGTATGTCTGCCTGTCGTTCCTTTGGTTGGAATTAGTACCTTTGGCGGTACAATGAGCATGGCCCATTATAGCTAATTATGCTTGCAAATGTACATGTATGTACAAGTCCCCCAAGTCCCCAGTTAAGGAGGGCAATCTTGGTTGGGGAGTTGTTCGGCGGTTTGAAGCGTTTTCCTCCGCTAGACTTGCAAGAGCATAATTAGCGTCAGTGCGTTGTCAACCGTTGGTTTTACTGAGCAAACGCTTTATACCCTTTCGGGTGGGCCCCTGCTGGGCCCCCCAGGGAGTCCCCCACTCCCCGGCGAAGATAGACCTCCGGATGGTCGGTAAATTTTTTGATGAGGGGGAGCTGCACGGAGCAGAGGGTGTCGGGTAGCGAGCCCAATGTTTAGCACCCAAATGACGGGGGTCAACGTGCCTGATCAGGGCCGTTGTAGACTGTTTGACTAGTCCCCGTGTCCCGTAGGGAAGGTCTGACGGTAACGCCGCGTAGCGGTCGTTGTCAGAGTGAGGCGTAGCCTCGGGATTTTTCGTTTGGCGGACATCCCCCCGCTGGATGCAGCAGGAAGCAGCGTCCGGTAGACGTGCCTGGCGGTATTTTGCAAGATGAAAAAGGGGGTTCCGCCAGAGGTGTATAGCGAAAGACACCCCGCTTGCGGGATAGCAAAGGAGAAGTTCCGCTGGCAGGGCTTTGCTCAGCGGGGACTTCGTCTCTTGGAAAATGACATGGGAGAAGTTCCGCTGGCGGGGTTTCGCTCAGCGGGGACTTCGTCTCTTGGAAAATGACAAGGGAGAAGTTCCGCTGGTGGGGTTTCGCTCAGCGGAGACTTCGTCTCTTGGAAAACGACAAGGGAGAAGTTCCGCTGGCGGGGTTTCGCTCAGCGGAGACTTCGTCTCTTGGAAAATGACAAGGGAGAAGTTCCGCTGGCGGGCGGTAGTTACGAAGTTGTCCCTACGGTGGTTAACACGTGTCGAACCTATAGCGGGTTAGCGTGCGTAGGCTTGTCTCCTAAGCCTGTCCGTCTTCTGGCCTTTAATGACAGTAACTGTAGGTTTCGTAACCGAGGTAACGCCTCGAGTACTCCGGAGAGTGAGTGGAGACTGATGACACGTGTACGGCTGGTACGTGATGCCGTTATGGAGCGGACGGCTTAGGACGCGTTGATGCTGACATAAAAGGGGGGGGGAACCTTGGGAGATTTGCCACTTTGAGAAAATTTGAAAACCTAGTCGTCGTCTTCGAGCTCTGTTTGTCCTAGACCGAAGAAAGAGCCTGCCGAACCTTGGGTATACCGTTCCCATAGAGACGTCGATCGTCACTGTGCACCACCGTGCCGAAGATTGCACCACTGAGGTTGGTATCTGGATTTCCCCTTTTTGTTTTTGTTTTAGTGGGTCTGTTACTTTCTGGGTTTTGTTGTTTTTGCCCTTCTGAGATGATTGCTGGTTTTGCTGGGTGCGTTCTGAGGTGTGAATGGGATTTCTTTTGGGGGGGGGGGTTGGATTATGGTTGGCCAAGCGTTGGTGGTTAAGGATTTAGGTAGCCGAATCTGGGTTTTGTTTGTACCTTGGAGTTTTCTGGGTTTTGTTCTTGATACCTTTGGCTATATCTGATATGAGAGTAGGCTAGATCTGTATTTGTGCTAACTGATGTGGGTTTTAGGGTTTGGGATGGCTAACGTCATAGAGATTTCGAGCAGTGAGGATTCCGGGTCTGACGTGTCGTTCAGCGCGGCGGATAGGATTTTTATTGATTCGTTGCGTCCGTCTGCCCATGCAGGAACCTCACTGCCAGAACCGCTAGAAGTTGAGCCGCTTCAGACCATCCTCTGGGACGTAGCTATGGGCCGTGGTTCGCGTTCAGAGAGCTCAAGGGCGGGTGAGGCCGCTGCTGCCAAAACTAGGCGCGACGAGCGCTTGGCAAGCAATAGTGCTGCTAGCGGCTCCGCTGGCGAAGAGGAAGTAGCGGGGCAGAATGCTGAATCGGCGTGGTTTCTCTCAGATGGCACCGCTGTCGACGAGGCAGGTGGGCGGATGACCGCCGCTGCCGTCAACCGACTGAAACAGACGTTCCGATTGCCGGGGTCGGTGAAGCTGCGCCCGCCAACGGCGGATGAGAAGGCCTAGATTCTCCCAGCGGGATTTGCTGCCGTTCACGAGGCGATATTCCGTCAAGGACTGACATTCCCGCTGGTGCCCAATCTCCAGATCCTGGTGTGCGAATTTGGCCTTGCGTTTGGTCAGATATGCCCCAATATGTGGCCATTGATGTTGGCCATGAACTCCCTTTGGCGGTTATCCGGGTGCGAGGGGCCTACTGTGGCGGAAGTGCTTCACTTCTACGAGTTAGTGTATGTGAAGCGCCGAGGCTGCAAAGGGCAAGTGAACTTGAGTCGCCGGCAGGGAGCGCCCAAGCTGATCGAGAATCTAAGGGACTCAATGTCCTACTGGCGGGGGACCTTCTGCGTCGCTACAGACGGTTGGGAGTACCACGCCAGATCGAATGAGGAAGGGCCGACATTTAGGATTAAGTCCGAGTTCTAACCTATTCGAGGTTGGTGTCCGGTTTCCGCCGACAGTACTTGGCGTGTTGACGTGCTTGGACTTGTATTCTTGCTAACGAGGTGTTTTTTTTTTTTTTTGTGCAGCGGGACTTCGGTACACGCTGACGCGTGAAGAAGAGTGTCGCGTGGCGAGGATCAGAGGTTGCTGGCGGAACCGAAACTTACTAGATTTCCGACTGCTGACCGGTTGGGAGTTGCTGGTCGACCAGCGATTAACACGCTCCATTGGTGAGGATCCTCCACCATATCGTTTCTTATTATTATTTGAATTGCGACTGACTGGTGGCTGTTGTTTTTTTTTTAGAAACTCCGCCGGGCAACAAATCGAGTCGCGACGCATTTGAAAAGGCCATGGACCGGGCGGAGATAGACAATTTTTTGGAGGCCATGTATGCCGAGGGGCTGGCGGCCCAGCAGACGGTGGTGAACCCCGAGACGTTGGCGCTTAGCCAGTCCGAGGTTCCGGTGGAGATGCCGATGCCGCACCAGTCTCATCTTGGTGAGGATGGTCTGCCAACAGTGCAGGCGGGGACCCAGACGGCCGGCGGGATCAGAGGGGAAGCGCCGCGGCCGGGCCACAGAAGGAGCGGATGCCTGCCCACAGGCGTGGTCCTCAAAGGTGGTTCAACCGGCGGAAGATGTCATTGTGACAAGGGAGGAACCGCCAGTGAGGGTGACGAGGACCGCCGCTGGGAACCAGAGGGCGCTGGAGAGAAAGCGCCGGACGGCTGAGTCTCCTGACGAGGAAGAGGGAGATGAGGTGGAGGTGGTCGGGGCCCGCCGTCAGAAGAAGGCCCGTCAGGCTGCTTCGAAGACTGCGGCGGTGGAGGGAGAGGGAGACGCCCGCCGTCAATGAGCTAGACTCGTTCGCCGAGTATGCACCGTTTATGATAGAAGGGGAGCGGGAGTTCCTCTTCCATCTATGCGAGCGGCTGGGGTTCGGCGGTCTGGCGGGTATATCGCGCCCGACGGCAATTGACCAATCGCCCTTCAGCTCGGCGTTTGGTCAAATATCGGCGGGATTACACGATATGTTCGTGGCGGCGTCGAAGCAGCCCCGGATTGAGGGAGAGCTCAGGGAAGAAATCGGAGGTCTCCAGAGGGAGTTGGCGGAGGCAAAGGAGAAACTGGCGGAGGTTGAGCGGGGGCTGGTCAAGGCGGAGTGTGACTATGCGGACGCCCGCGGCAAGCTTAATGCGGCCATCAGGCGGGACTTGGAGAGGAATGAACGCGTCTCCAAGTTGGAGCAGGAGATCGCACTGCTGCAGGAGCGGATAGCCGCTAAAGATAAAAAACTCATTATAGTGCAGCGGGAGTCTGCCGACAGGATGGCCGAAATGAAGCGGCTGGGGGGTGAGGTTACCCGCCTGAGAGCTGAAGGGAGTACCGCTGCGGCCGCCGCTGTTGAAGCGTTCAAGCAGTCGGCAGAGTTTAAGAAGACACTGACCGAGGCGGCGAAGGCTGGGGCCCGGGCCAATATAGACATGTTGAAGCGGAAGGGCGCCATTGACTTTGCAAAGGCGTCACAGCCTGATGTACCGCCGGCTGAGAGTGTCCCGCCGGAGACAGAAGTCGTGCCTGCCCCAGCTGCAGGTACTCACTCGGGCAGCGGGGAAAGTGGCCCACATCCGACGGAAGGGTCCCAGCAGACTCCCCATCCCACTCCGTCGGAGGTGTCGCGTGCTGGATTCCTGGAAGCGCACACCCGGGCGGATGGTACCATAGAGACCCCCAGTCCGACAGCGCGAGGGTCCGACCAAGCGAGTAGATCGATTGTGCCGCCGCCCGTTGAAGCAGAGGACGTTCAAGGCAACCCCTGAAGCCGGCTGAGACTGCCAGAGATTTTGCTATTCCTTTTCTTTTCTTTGTAGCCGCTGAGGCATGGCAGTTTGTAAAGAATGTTGGGAAAGTGAAATAAATTTCTGAATTGGTTTGCCATGATGTGTGTAGTGTTTTTGAGTTATATTTTTCTTTTGTCGATCCATGAAACATTAAAGGAATTAAGATTGGTCCAAGTGCACCTCGTAGCGGACGGGGTCCGCCGACGATTGCTGGCGTTGCCAGTTGCCCTCAGTGCTAGACTTGGTAACAATGGTTTGAATAATTCCTCGTTTCATTGATAGCTGACTGATCAGTGTACAAAAGTGGGGTAGTACCCGTTGGGTAGCTTCCCTTAGCTAAATATTTGAACAAAAATTTAGCTAAGTCAAGATGCTCCTGGGTAGCGGTCTGACTATTTGTAGTAATACCGAAGGTGTTCAGTATTCCAAGGGTGGGCCGACATGACGCCGTCCTTGTCCATTAAGTAGAAGGTGCCTGGGCTAACGACTTCCACAATTTTGTACGGGCCTTCCCAAGTTGGGCGGAGTTTCGTCGGTGGCGGAATGACTTCCTTCATGACCGAGTCCCCCAGTTGGAGGTTCCGGGCCTTGACTCTGGCGTTGTAAAAACGTGATACCCGTTGCTTGTTTTGTAGATTGTGTAAATGGGCCTTGCATCTTTTCTCTTCTAGGAGGTCCTGTCCAAGTTGACGCCGGCGCTGTTGGTCTCTGGCAGTAGCCTTCGACTCTAGCGGTAGGTTGAGTAACTTCAATGGGTAAGACAGCCTCTGTGCCGAACATCATACAAAAAGGAGTTTCTCCGGTGGCGGAGGTTGGAGTTGTTCGGATGGCCCACAGGACCTCTGGGAGCTTTTCCGCCCATAAACCCTTGGCGTTGTCGAGCTTCTTTTTTAACAACTTTTTGATTATCTTGTTCGCCGCTTCGACCTGGCCGTTGGTCTGGGGGTGGGCGACAGATGCAAAACTCAGCTTAGTGCCCAAGTTGGTGGTGAAGGAGATGAGCTCGTCATTGTTGAACTGTGTGCCGTTGTCTGTAATGATTGTGTGTGGGACACCGTAGCGGCAGTAGATATTCTTCCAAAGGAAGCGAATTACCTTGGCGGTAGTTATTGCCGTTAGTGGCTCCGCCTCTATCCACTTGCTGTTGTAATCAATGGCAACAATGATGTATTTGAACTGACCCTTGGCAGTTTGGAACTTTCCCATCAGGTCAAGGCCCCACGTGGAATGAATCCATGGGCCCACGATGATTGACAGTGGTTCCGCTGGTGCGTGTGGGAGATCTGCAAACTGTTGGCATTTGTGGCAAGACCTCGAAATCCGCCGAGCGTCATCGCCAAGTGTGGGCCAGAAGTAGCCTTGTAACATTGTGCGGTTGGCCAGGGATCTGGCGCCCGAGTGGTTTCCGCATTCCCCGCCATGGATTTCTACTAGGACAACCCTTCCTTCCTCTGGGGTTAGACAACGGAGGTTAGGATGGGTGAATCCCTGGCGGTAGAGCTTGCCGTGCTGGATGTTGTAGCGGGTTGCTCTTCGCTTGAGCTGTCTTGCCTGGACCTTATCTTCTGGCAACGTTCCGTTGCGCTTATATGCAATGATCTCGTCCATCCAGCTGGGGTTGACTTGAACGTTGAAGATTTCCGCCAGGGTCTTTGTGATACTTGGCTTGTCAAGGTACTCCACCCTTGTGTCCGCTGGACTCTGATGTGGTTGGGCGGTTGCCAGTCTCGCCAATGAATCAGCCTTCGCGTTCTTTTCCCGGGGGATTTGGGTGATTGTGTGAAATTTGAATTTCTTTAGCAACGTTTTGACGTACCCCAAATATGCTGCTAACTGCTGGTCCTTGGCCTGGAAGCTGTCGTTGACCTGGTTGACGACTAGTTGGGAGTCGCTGAATACGTTGACGCTGTCAGCTCCTGAGTCAATGGCGAGGAGTAGACCGGCAATGAGCGCCTCGTACTCCGCCATATTGTTTGAAGCTTTGAAGTTGAATTTCAACGCGTACTCTGCGTTCAGTCCCCCGGGTCCGGTTAAGATGACTCCGGCGCCGCTGGCCTTGGCACAGGCGGAGCCGTCCACATGCAGGTTCCACTCTGACTGTGGGGGAGTTGCCTCTGTACTGGTTACTATTTCTGTTCCGGGATTTGTTTGAGTACCGAGTTCCGGCTGCCGCTCGGTAAGTTCAGCAATGAAGTCCGCTACTGCCTGGCCCTTCATGGCGGTTCTTGGCTTGTACTCTATGTCAAATTCGCTGAGCTCGATCGCCCACTTACTGAGGCGCCCCGAGTGTTCAGGGTTCTGCATCACCTGCCTCAGCGGTTGATTGGTTAACACATGGATCGTGTGAGCCTGGAAATATTGCCGGAGGCGTCTGGCGGCAACGATAAGTGCGAGGGCCAGTTGTTCCAACGGTGAATACCTTGTCTCTGCTCCGTTCATGCCTCTGCCGGCGTAGAATACTGGGAGTCATCCTGGCCTTCCCGCCGACAATGGCGCAACTTATTGCCGTTGCCGAGACCGCTATATGAATAGTGTCTCTCCTTGCACAGGGACAGAAAGGAGAGGGACCGCCGCTAGATATTCTTTTAGGCTCTGGAACGCCGCCTGACATTCTGGGTTCCAGTCAATGACCTTCTTGTGAGTTGTTTTGAGGAGTTTGAAGAATGGGGCGCATTTGTCAGTAAGTCGAGAGATGAATCGAGAAAGGGCGGTTAACTTGCCCTGGAGGCACTGGACGTCCACCTTATACTCGGGGTCCGCCAGGTTAAGGATGGCCTGTACCTTATCTGGGTTGGCCTCGATACCTCGCTCGCTGACGATGTAACCCAGAAATTTGCTAGCGGTGACTGCAAAGAAACATTTTTCTGGGTTGAGGCGCATACCATAGGCCAGGAGGATGGTTACTATGATCCTGAGGTTTGCCACATGTCCACTGGCCTTTATGCTCTTGACTAGCATGTCGTCCACATAGACCTCGATGATTTTTCCCAGATGCTCAGCGAACATGGCGTTCATCAACCGCTGATAAGTTGCACCGGCGTTCTTCAGACCAAAAGGCATGACATTGTAGCAGTAGAGGCCTTTGTCGGTGGTGAAGGTGGTGCATTCCTTGGTCGCTGGGGTGCATCTTGATCTGATTGTATCCGGAGAAGGCATCCATCATGCTGAGGAGTTCGTGTCCGGCAGTTGCATCGACCAACTGATCGATACGAGGTAGCGGGAAACTATCCTTTGGGCATGCCTTGTTGAGATTTTTGAAGTCGACGCACATCCGCCACTTGCCGCTGGGCTTTTTTACCATTACCAGATTTGAGATCCACTGAGGGTAGATGACTTGGCGGATGAATCCAATGTCCCGTAGTTTGGCGACCTCCTGTCCGATTGCCTGGTACTTTTCCTCATCAAAAGCCCTCCGCTTCTGCTTGATGGGATAAAAGGAAGGTTTGATGGTCAGCTTATGAGTGATTATTTCAGTAGAGATGCCTGGCATGTCCGCATAGGACCATGCAAAGACGGCGGCGTTATCACGTAGGAATTGAGTGAGTCTGCCTCCACTTCTGGATCTAGTTGGGCGCCTATGCGGACTGTCCTCTCAGGATGCTCGTCTGAGATGCAGACAACCTTCAGCGACGTGTCCGGGTTGACCGGCTCCTTCTTTACATATTTCTTCTCCTCATCTCTAGGATCCTCAAAGATATTCGGTGGTGGTGGGTCATTACCCACTGTCAGGATTTCATGGCGGCGCGTTGACCGTGCTATAGTCGTTGAATAACATTCTCGTGCCAGCTGTTGGCTTCCCCTCACACAGCCTGTGCCGTTGGGCGTGGGGAACTTCATGAGAAGCATGTATCCGGCAATGATGCACTTGAGCTTATTAAGCGCTGGTCGACCAATGATGGCGTTGTACGAACTGAAACAGTCGACAATAATGAACTCCGTGTGCACCTCCGCCATACAGGGACTAGTGCCAATAACTAGTCGCATGTAATCCGACCCTAGTGGTTGTGTGACGTCACCGGAGAAGCTGAGCAGTGGCTCGTGATCCTGGAGTAGTTTCTTGTTCCGCTTGAGATGGTCGTAGCAACCGCTGAAGATGACGTTGACAGCGGACCCGCTATCCACCAAGATTCTCCCCACCGAGAATTTGCCAAGAATGGCATCGACTAAGAATGGGTCGTCATGGGGTAAATGTACTCCGCGCTCCTCCTCCTCTGAAAAGGTAATAGGTTCCCAACCTGATCTCGGGAGTTTGGCGGATCTTTCGTAGCGGATGTTGCAAACTTCCTTTGGGTGGTTAGCGCGTTCATAGCGCTTTCTTGCCCTGTGAGACATGTTGGTGATTGGAGCACCGCCATCGATGGTGTTGATGCGGCCCAAGGTCTCAACGTTGGCAATCACTGGTGGTGGTTGGCGCACCTTGAACTGCTCCAACTTGCCGTCACGGTACAAAGTCTCAATGGCCGTTTTGAGAGCATTGCAGCTGTTTGTATTGTGGCCGCTGTCCGCGTGGTATTTGCACCACTTGCCAGTGTTCCTGGGTTTGCCTGTCTTTGGGTACTTTGGAGGGGGTGGCGGTGGGATCTGATCCTTGCACTGATTATAGATATCTTCATATGAGGCCGTTAGGACCGTGAAAACTGCATACCGCTGCGAGGACTCCGTCTGCTTGTTGTGGTTATCCCCATGAGTTGGGCGGTTGCCCTTGTAATAATGCTGCCCCTTCTGCCGCTTGGTTTGGTGGTGGCCCTGCTGCCATTCCCTTTTCTTGTCAGTTGGCGGTGCTGAGGGAGGCTTGTCAGCGGCTTCCTGGTGACTGGAAGATGGTTGTGCTGACCTTGCTGGCGTTGCTGGTGGTGGGGTCTCTCCATATGTGATGAATTCCGCCTGTGCGTGAATGACCGCCTCACTCATGACGTGGTCGTACGTCGCATTGGGATGATTGTAATTGAGGTGATAGAGGAACGGTCCCTTGAGGAGTCCCTTCCTGAAGGCTGCCGATGCCATGGTTTTGTCTAGGTCGCGGCACTGAGATGCTGCCGCCCGCCACCTTGTGACGAAGGCCTTCAGTGACTCGTCCTCCCCCTGCTTTACGCCGAACAGCTGACTTGTGTTGTGATGTCCGGCGGACAGTAAGATGAAGCGGGAGAGGAAAGCATGCGACAGTGCATGGAATGAGCCGACAGATCCTGGCGGACATTCAAAGAACCAGTTCATTGCCTCGCCGTCCAACGTTTCGCTGAACAAATGGCATAAGGTGGCGTCGTCGAACCCCTTGTTGTTGGTGACCTTCTTGAAGGTGTCCATGTGGACAAAGGGATCGGTCATTCCGCCATACTGCGACATCTTTGGGGTTTTTGCATATGTCGGTCTGACGGCCTGCAGGATCGCGGCGGAAAAGGGGCCGGGTCTGGAAGTGAATAGCGGGTTCCGAGTTGACGTCGGGACTCCCGTCTCCGCCCGGATCAACCTCTGCTCCAGTTGGTGCATCCTTTCTAATAGCTGGGCGGTTGCATCGCCGGCGGAATCGGCCTGACTGACCTGCCGAGTTGGCTTGCGCCTAGGTATGGGCGGATCACCCTCAGTCCTTGCCCTGTTCTAACATTAGTTGGGGTATGGGCGGCGGTCTCATTCCCGACAACCCAGGTGGGTTCAGCGGTACATGCATTTGTACGACCGGCCCTGGCACCATTGTGCCGGTACTGGGTCGACTACGCCTGGTGCTGCGTGACTGCTCGCTCTGTGCTGGGCGGTTGGTGGCCGCCAAAGTGTTTTTTAGTTCCTCAAAACGTGTCATGAGCGCAGCCATCTGTCTTTGGGCTTCGGCCTTCTCCTTGCGCTCCGCCTCACGTTCCCTGTTTGCCTTATGAAGATCCGCCAGTGCCATCTCGTACATGGTGACGAGATCCTGGCCTGACGGGCGGCTGCTGCCTGGATTTGCATCACCGCCGGGGTTGGCCGGGGTTGTGAATAGTGCGCGGTTAACGCCGATCGCGGGGTCGGAGGGTTGGGGGATGGCGGGGAGTTCTGCCTGCTCCTCAGCGCTTCCCCCGCTATCGTTAGTCATGGTGATTGTAGCGGGATGACCTTTTGTTCAAAGGTTCCCACAGACGGCGCCAATGTTAATGTCTAAAAGTCTAGCGGTAGCTGGACCTTAGTTAACGCTGATCCGGTGGGCGGATCGATACTTGTGTTATTATTGTAGTTCCCGTTACCTGTCAAGTAAAATACAATGGGCGTTAGAGGGAGACCGCGCCGGGCGGTCTTCAACTCTCCGATGCCCAAGTTAGTCAATGTATTTATGTTGACAAAGTAACAGTAGGAAAGTATTGAATGCGTCATTAATGAGGAGAGAGGAGAGAACCTTTTATAGGTGAGGAAGAGACTGATCTTGTCTTTGTTTTCGATGTGGGACTGATATGCTTCAGTTCCCAGTTTCAGAAGCTTCTGATGCCATCTTGACGCAGCGCGTGGCGGCGCGTCGGCGGCGATCTGGAGGTGGTCCGACGCTGAGGTTGTAGCCCGCCTGGCGGTATGTCTGCCTGTCGTTCCTTTGGTTGGAATTAGTACCTTTGGCGGTACAATGAGCATGGCCCATTATAGCTAATTATGCTTGCAAATGTACATGTATGTACACTCGCAAACCTTCCCTAATCTTTCTTGCTGAAACCCTAGCACAAAAAACCCTAATTGACTCTCTTACTCAAAAGTTGGGTTTCAAAGATAATATATGTTTCCCACATCAGAGAGATTCTAAAGGGGTACATAGCCTTGCTTTGGGATGATGATACTCATGCTGAATTTTGATCCTCATCTGCTCATCATATTGATGTCGTGATTGGCAAGTTAGGAGAAGCAAAATGGCGCTTCACTTGTCTTTATGGTTTTGTTGCAAGGGATGCAAGAGCACAAACCTAGGATCTCATTAAATCTCTTGTTGCTGAGTCTTGTCCTCTCCCATGGCTCATGACAGGGGATTTTAATGAAATCATGTCTCAAGCTAATAAGTCGGGGGGACAAAAGCGGGCTACCATGCCAATGGAAGTGTTTCGAAGAACTATGACAGATTGTGGTTTTGTTGATATGAGGTTTGTGGGAAGCAGATTTACGTGGAGCAACAAGTATACCAAAGAACGATTAGATCGTGGATTTCAAATCATGCAGTGGCATAGTCTTTTCCCATTTAGCAGGGTGATTACTCTTAATCCTTCTAAATCAGACCATTGGCCTCTATTAGTGGAGGTTAGTGCTGAAAAATTGCAACACAGAAGAGTTAGCAGGCTGTTCCGTTTTGAAGAGATGTGGCATGGTAATCAAACATGCATGGATATCATTCAGAAGGAATGGGCACTGCCTACTACTAGTATGTCTTGTGACAGGTCGGATTCAAATTTAAATCCATTGGTCAAAAGCTTCTTCAATGGCATAAGACGGATTTTGACAAACAAAGGGTTGAAATGAGGGTGATCCAAGAGAAACTAAATGATATTATGAAATTGACTTTTTCTCCGAACCAGTATGAGGAACAGAGAAGCTTGCATGCCAAGTATAGTCAATTATTGTCCCAGCAAGAGATGTACTGGCGGCAACGATCTAGGGCAATCTTGCTTAAAGATGGAGATCGAAATTCTGCTTTCTTTCACCGTCACGCTAGTAATAGAAAGAGCATAAACGCCATTAAGGGATTTAATGATGAGCATGGACAATGTTAGTCTGAACCTGCGGAAGTTCAACGTCTATTGTTATCCTATTTTCAAACAGTTTTCTCCTCTGAAGGTTGTGACACTAGGGCACTCCAAACTGTGCTAGATGTTACACCTACTAAAGTGACCAGTACTATGAATGCAAGCGTCCTGTAGCCCTATAGTGATGAGGAAATCAAAATAGCACTTTTTCAAATGCACCCTTCTAAAAGTCCTGGCCCGAATGGTATGTCTCCATTCTTTTTTCAAAAATATTGGAATGTGGTTAGCATGGATGTCTGTACTGCAATTCAAAATTTTCTAGAGAAGGGTGAGTTATGGCATGAGTCCAATTATACCTATCTTTGTTTGATACCTAAGATCAAATCTCCTAAAGTTGCAGCTCATTTCAGACCAATTGCCCTATGTAATGTGATTTGTAGAATTGCTTCCAAAGTGGTTGCAAACAGATTGAAGAGATTACTGCCTGAGATCATCTCACCTTTGCAAAGTGCTTATGTCCCAGGTCGTCTAATTTCTGATAATACATTAGTTGCCACTGAAGCTGCTCATTTCATGCATCAACTTAGAAGCCAAGTAACTGATTTCTTCTCTTTGAAACTTGATATAAGTAAAGCGTACGATCGCTTGGAGTGGCAATTTATCCGAGCAATGCTACTTAAGTTGGGTTTCGATTCTTCTTGGGTGCAGATGATTATGAGTTGTATTACACAAGTTACCTATTTTATTCTTTTTCAGGGTGAACCAACATCAAAAATTGTCCCTACAAGAGGTATTAGGCAAGGTGATCCATTGTCACCTTACCTGTTTAGTCTATGTGCAGAAGGGCTGTCTGCGTTGATCTCCAATGCAATTCAACAAAATGTCATTGCTGGTCTTAAAATGTGCCCGCAAGCCCCAACTCTTCATCATCTTTTCTTAGCAGATGATAGCTTTCTTTTTGGGACTGCTACTAAAGATGAATGTTACAGGTTTAAGGGTATTCTTGACACCTATGAAAAAGCCTCGGGTTAGAAAGTGAACTATCAGAATGTTGATATGGCTGAGCAAAACAAATTAGCCTCCATCTTGGCTGTTGAAAGAGTTGATGAGCATGACAGGTATTTGGATTACCATTGAGAGTCGGTAGATCGAAAACAGCTATTTTTGAGTATATTAAAGAGAAACTGACCAAGAAACTCATCAATTGGAAAGCCAAAATACTCTCTTGTGCAGGGAAAGAGATATTGATTAAAGCAGTGGCCCAGACAATGCCTTTATATGCAATGAATTGTTATCTATTGCCAAAAGGTCTTTGTGATGATATTCATAAGCTATGTGCTTCTTTTTTCTGGGGGGACACTGATGACAAAAAAAAGATACATTGGAGAAGCTGGGAAAGGTTGTGTTTAACCAAACAGGAAGGAGGCATGGGATTCAAAAACCTGTATGCTTATAATCTAGCCATGCTTGCAAAACAAGGCTGGAGAATCGTTACAAATCCTCACTCACTGATTGCACGGTTATACAAGGTCAGGTATTTTCCTTCTAGTTCTTTTTGGGAAGCAGAATTGGGAGACTCACCATCCTTTTCATGGAGGAGTATTCTAAGTGGCAAACCTGTATTAAAGGCGGGAGTGCAATGGAAAATAGGGAATGGGCAGTAAGAAAATATTTGGCATGACCGTTGGATTCCTGCACACTCTCAAGTACATATACAACAACCGGCCAATACTGAGTTTCAAAAGGTGGCTGACCTTATCAATGAAGACACCAGAGAATGGATTCCTGCATCTGTATGTGCTCTATTTCCACTTGATATAGCAGAAAAGATTTTATGCATTCCTCTTGGCAGACGTTCTTGTCTTGATTGTCTCATTTGGAGCCCAGAAAAGAAAGGGTTCTATTCATTGAAATCAGCTTATTGGATTGCTCGTGAACAAGTGTTACAAAATGCGCTCACCTCCACTTCAAATGGAGATCCTTTCAAAGATCTCTGGAAAAAACTTTGGCGAGCCAAAGTTCCTGGTAAAGTTCTTACTTGTAATTGGAGAGCTTGCAACAATCTCTTACCTACAAGAGAAAGGCTATACTGGTAGTACCGAATGTATGCTTTGTAACCATCACATGGAGGACAACTCACACCTATTTTGTAAGTGTCCCCTTGCTACACAAATTTTATCTGCACCTCCATTTAATCTACATCATTCTCTGCTGTCTGATATGAGCTTTAAGGAATGGATGCTTGAAAGAGTGCAGCAACTCAAGCCCTAGGTACTTGAGAAGTTGCTAATGATTATTTAGGCTTTATGGAAAAATCGAAACAATGTCATGTGGTCTGGAAAAGTTCAAACTGCTCATGATTTGGTATTTAGCCGCTTTGCTTGGTTGGAGGATTTTAAAAAAGCTCGGGGCGGTGCAGCTATGCCAAAGAACCTTCCAAACAAGAAATGGAAACCTACAGCTACGGGTTTCAAACTGAATGTGGATGCTGCATTTCTTCCAAACCAAAATCATGGTGGGATTAGGGGAGTCCTCTGAGACGCAAATGGCCAGTTCAAGGCAGCATTTATCCAGCCGGTAGAACATGCTGCATCTCCAAAGTAGTGTGAGCTGCTAGCTATTCGTGCAGGTTTGGACTTTCTCTCTTCACTCCACGTTCAAAATGTTGTTATAGAAAGTGACTGTATGGAAGCCATCTCTGAAGATTGCTGTACAGAGTATGACTTGCTTGCAAATGGTGGACTTATAGATGATATTCAACATACTATGAGTAGGCTAATAGGAGTGACAATATGTCACACTCCAAGAGCTTGTAATGCGGTGGCACACCGCCTAGCTGCCTTAGGTTTTGAGGCAGAAGTAGGTATTGTTTGGTTAACTCAGGCTCCTACATGTGTTCTTGACATGCTACAGCACGATTGTACCCAACTCACTTGAGCTTTGATCTTCTATAAAAGTTCTTTCATTGATTCAAAAAAAAATGGACCCTAAGGCGTCGAGATTTTTTTTTTTATATGTTTCCAATTGCAATAGATAGGGTAAGACAACGGTTTTCATTTGGGAGGTCATGTGTTCGAGCCCCTGTCAAAGGTGAGGAGGGAAGATAGAAAATTGAGTGCTCCTATAGCGTAAAAAGTTCTATTTCCGAATGTTGGATGTCACTATGCTATCCAATGATATCAAAACCGTATTGTACTACAAGAAATATATGTCGTAGAAAAGAGGGTATTTTCACCAGCCGTGTTTGGAGGATTATGGGACTTTGAGGATGATACATGAACTTATAAAATTATCATTGTAATATCTGGACTTATATTTTCTTATCAACATGATACTTCCATTAGTCTACCGTCGGTAGACTGTTAAATGTGGAGTTATATCCGGTATTTTCTCTAATTTTTAATAAAAATTAACCTATTTACCCTTTATTTGTTTTCTTCAAAAAAAAAAATCTAATTATTGCCCAAAAAAAAAAATTGCTTACCTTCTTCTTCCTCTATCCACTGCATCTAGTTTCAAGAACAAATAAGAATTACTAGTCTAGATTCAAGAACCATGGAAGCAAGGAAATAAACCTTTAATTACTCCATGCATTCCAATTGAAAGAGATTTCCGATACGTACACAAAGACTCGAGTAGAAACAAAACAAAATGAATGGTCAATTGCATTGTAGAGAGAAATTAATGGGTGCATGTAGCTAATCTCATACTGATTGAATCAAGGATTGAAATTTCTCCGAAACTGCCGAAATTTCCATCGAAATTTCCGTAATATTGAAGTACCAGTCAGGAGTTTTCAGAAATTTTTCGTTTAATTTCCATGAAATTCTTAATTTCTGAAATATCTACATATAAATAACATATATGAAAAATTCATACCAAAATTTTGAATAAAATTTCCTCGAATTTTTTTGTGAAATTTCGTATATCACCAACAAATCACAATAAGTAGTCGCCGACAATAACTATGTCACTGACGGTAATTATGACTACACTTTTTATGAGGCGAATTATAGAAATGATAGAGGGAGTGACAAATCATGGCACTACAACCACTAACTAGTGATGGTCATACTATTTATGCTGGTGCATATCGTGGATACAATTTTAGAGCTAGGATTACACAAACAATACACGATGAGCATACACTATACCACAAAGTGAATCAAACGACATTTATCAGACAACACACCACGTTTTGGAGCAACTCACTGAAGATGTGTTGGATTTGACATTGGATGGACACAGCCACACCAACTAAAGACCTTTTAAGTTTCATGTAACAATTTGCTTTGAATTTGTAATATTTTAGTTTCACATAACATTGGATTTAACTTATTATGAGAATTGTGAGCTTAATATGTATTAACTTTTGATAGTTCGATTTAATGATTTTTTTTGAATTGTTGATTTTCAAAGCAACAATGAAAAAGAGTTTTAATGGGTAATGGGTTGGAAGAGGGTTTGAAAAAATAAAAATATTTTTTTAATTATTTTTTAGAAGAGTTTTAATAGATAATGGGTGTGAAAAAGGGTTTAAAAATGCAAAAAAAAAAAAAAAAAAAATCATTTTTATGTGAGCGGCTCTTAATGGGTTTCAACCTTAGAGGTCTTAATGGGTTCCAACAGGTAACTTGCGAACCCATAGGGCTCAACTAACGGGTTGAGCCCGTTAAGATTGCCACCCGTTAAATCCACCCCTAACCCGCCCGTGACCGCACTGTTGCCAGGCCTAGACAGATCACCAAATGAAGTGATCCATAAGCACTTAAAACTTGAAGTACATACTTCTTTTTAAACTGCATCTCCTTTTCTTAGAAGCATCCATCCATTATTGAAGAAACTGATTTTCATTGATTTGTGCAATTGCACTCTTTACAACATATATAGCAGTATACATGGTTACATTTACAGAAATCATTCAACAACAATATCAAGCTGCTCAATGCTAGCCTTGCAACTGATGCTAAACTCTAGCCATAACAGATCCTTGACAATAGCAATATCAAGCTGGAGATGGCAGAACCAACAGCACTTTGACATGCACACCGAGTGTCATTCTCACATCTTCATGAAAAAGACGGAAGCATAACTTCTCCTTTCCAAAACCACCTTTGTGGCTGCTATGTTCAAATATGGCTTGATGTAGACCGCGGCCACCACCAGTATTTCTCACGTTCATGCTTCTAGTGTAGAACATGGCGGATCAGCATTTCTCTATCTAATACATACTAATCACCTGAGGTGAAGAGCTCTCACGAATGCAAACTGTTGGAATGGGGAGAAGCAGGGGCAGAAAGTTTTGAGGCCTTTTCAAGAATGGATGCTCCAAGAGCTGAGCTGCTGTAGGCCGGTTGTTTGGGTTAACTTGTAAACACTTCAAAATGAAATCTCTTGCATCTCTTGACAAGGAATCAGGAATTGCAGGAAGCTCACCTTTTCCAATCTGAAATAATGCTTGCATCTGCCAATCAACAGAAGAGATATATGATTTTATAAATTTCCTCAAGTAACTCCACAAGTGACCTTGTACCATTTGTAATGAATCATATCGTAAACAATCTTTTGTTCTTTAGAAAATGTATTTATATAATATTTTCTATATGATTCAATGTTGTCAGTTTAACAGACTGAATAATATCTTTGATGGCTATATCTAATAAACTGGTAGAATTCATTATTGACTGAATTTCATTCATCCACTTCACAAAATCTGTTCGAAGATTTTCTCAGGTTCATGCTTCTAGTGTAGTATATGATTTACTTTCTCTGTATGTGAATAGAGGGCTGTTTCTAGTGACCATGGACAAGAAGATAATTTTGGTTTGTCTAAAAGATCTTGGCAATAAGTAGAGTATGTGCAACTACATTATACGTAGATGGTCTTCTCATAGTTTGTGCTAAATCGAGAGCAAGGGTGGTTGGGCTCATCTCTACTGCTAATCAAGACCAGTTTACAAACAAGTCAGCCTACATCTGGTCCCGACCCATCCATCAACTCATCAAGGACAGACAAAAAACAATGTTCATTGCTAAAAGGGTGATTATCAAATCCTAAATCTATTCTATACCCTATCTTTTAAAAATCTTCATCCTCTCTAAACTATTACCGTACCCAACTTCGTCCGGAATCAGAGTAAAAAACAAATCAGATCCGAGAAAAAATCAAGTTTAATGCAATATTGGCATCTTTTGACTTTCTTTTTCTTTCTATTTAACAAAAGTATGTGCTTCTTATGTGATAAAAACAAAATTACAGTAGTAAGAACAACATACGCCTTCCAGGTGAGAGTATGGAGGCTGACAGGTAAACATCTCCAACACAGTACATCCAAGACTCCATATGTCAGCTGCAAGCCCATACCCACCATTCTTTCCATTAACAACCTACATTTAACAGCTTGTTAGTTAACTGATTAACCTGAAACCTATGACACACAAAAATGGTTGGAGCAAGCTATGCCCAAATTTTAATAAGAGAGCCTAAAGAAATTCAATGGAAATTAATGCAATGGTCATTATTCTTCAGAATGCTTGATGTGCATTCAGTTTCATATGAATTCAATTCACCAAAAAAGAAATAGGATAATTAGAGTTTACTCCTGTTTTAATTCAAAATGACCAAATCCTAGAAATCTAGAATGCTTCTAGAATATGAAGATGTCCCATTTAGCTATAAAATATCTGATGGTTATATATGTATTTTAACCTACTGGTTATATATGTGTTTTAACCTACAGATTTGATTTTTCAGATATAGCATTTCTCAGTCATATGAAAAGAAAAAATCTAATTTTCTTGACTATGATTAATGATCCAGAGAGTGATATTATTGGTTTAGCTGATATCCTTTTTTTTTCTACAAAAGAAATATACTTTTGCTAATGTAATAATATGGCAGAATACAGGGGACAAGAAGTGCATTAATTTTGCTAGCTATATACTGTAATGTAAATATTGAAAAGCAACATAGATCAACCTCCCACCGAACTTGTACACGGGCATTCCTCCTACATTATAGTCTTATAAGGGAGAGTATCGCTCACTATTATCTACAAAGGACAGGTCTCTGCACTTCCACAAGTCTTCAACCTCCCATGAACTTGTACAAGGGCATCTTCATGACAAAAAAATAAAAAGATCCATGGAAAATGGTGACATGAGAAATAGGACATTTGAAGTCTCAATGAGAAACAAAAGTTGGACCGATAGGTTTCACAATCATTCTCAGGAGTTCATATGTCATCTCCAAAGGAGAAACAGGATTCATGGGTATTTACCTAAGAGTTATTTCAAGAGAGCTAAGAAATTCAAATATCAATCAGCCATCTGAGGCACCTACTTAACAGAGAAAAGGGATGGCTCACATGCACAAGATATTGTCTCATCATTACTGACTAGAAACTCAAAAACATGAGAATTATGATACGGTTTCATAATAATCAGCAACTTAGTGGTCCTGTCCAAAGTAAAAACAGGATTCCTCAGTACTTACCTAAGAGTTATGTCAAGAGTACTAGTGATTTCATAATAATCAGCACCTTAGTGGTCCAGTCCAAAGGAGAAACAGAATTCCTCAGTACTTTTAGTTATGTCAAAAGTACTAGTGCATTCACATTATCAATCAGCCATCTTAAACCAGTATACCTAGTAATAGAAAATCGGAGTAGCAAACGTGCACGATACATTGCCTCGCCATTACTGGCCAGATATTCAAAGCATGTGAGAAAACTTCTTTTTAAGAAACAAGAATTTTAACACGACAGCGAAGGTGGACCTCATGATTATTCCAAACTTCTGTAAAAAAAAAGTTATATCTGTTGTGAATTTGGCTCGTTGATATGCCTAAATTGATTAGGATTCAAGGCAAAACCAGATGGGTAAGTGAAGATTAGTGCGCACAGGAATTCTTCTAGTATCCTAATGGGTTTTGGAATAGGAAGAGTTATTCCTATAGATTTAGACCTGGAAAGTAAGTTCTATTCTAGTTAGGAATAGGAAAATTAGCTCTCTTTCCTTGTTCTAATAGTTTTAGGAATCCTAATGTGATATGTTTGTAACCAGCACCTATAATCTATAAATAGGGCTGCAGGGAGCTCATATAATGTGTCCTCAGATCAGATTAGAGAAGAGATCAAAGAGAGATCTCAGAGAGTTCTCAGCTACATATAAACACAGGGGCAGGGAGAGCCAAGGGTGATAGAGAGATCTAGCAAAGGGGTTGGGGATTAGCATAGGGATTTCAATAAGTACTTGTAATCAAGTTGTTATCTCCATAGTGCTAGTGATTCTCAAGAGAGATCACACAGAGGACGTAGGCAAAGTTTTTTGTCGAACCTCTATAAAATTCTGTGTTCGTGTGCTGTGGTTTTCTGCTGTGATATTTTTTTTTTTTTTTTTTGGATAGATGGGGGCCAAAAGGCCCGACAATAGCTTTGAGTGATATTTAGCATCATCATCCAGATGGTTTTCTGTGATCAATAGCTTTGATATTTAGCATCAACAGATGGTTTTCTGCTGTGATATTTAGCATCATCATCCTATTATTGTTTGCACAGTCATAAGCCTATAAAGAGAAACAAGGTTCTGGGTAAAAGGTGCATATTTACTACAATATCCAATCAGCAAAGCTATTGTTGATATTTAGCATCAATAGTTTGCACTCAAAGCTATTGATACTTTGCATCAACAGATGGTTTTCTGCTGTGATATTTAGCATCATCATCCTATTATTGTTTGCACAGTCATAAGCCTATAAAGAGAAACAAGGTTCTGGGTAAAAGGTGCATATTTACTACAATATCCAATCAGCAACTTCGCTATATAGACATTCTTTCAGCGATTTGTTCATGCATTGCAGACATCAGTCTACAATAGCTTTGAGTGATTCAGGGATGCCTGATCTTCTGAGGGCGGAACAGAATATAGTCCACAGAAACAGATCAAATATTTGCTTATCTACTAACTGTATCTGGAAGCAATTGTAAGGGACTGCAGTGGTTCACATGAATCATCACTACTGATAGATACATAGTCAACTCAAACTAGTTTGACTATGCAAAGGTGGCTATTGATCTATTAATCTGATGTCTACAAAACACAAGCATATTTACATTCAAACAGAGAGGAGACCAACCTCTGGGGCCATCCAATAGGCAGTCCCTTTGCAAGACTTCACATCGTTCATGTTGGTTGCCTAGAAAACATCAAAAAGGACAAAATGGAATGAGTTAAGATTACAACTGATGATCGTGTGTTTGTCATGGTGAGAGTGTTAGCATTATAAAAACTTACCTTAGCTAAACCAAAATCTGCAAGTTTCACAGATCCATTTGCATCCACCAATATATTAGCACATTTGATATCCCTAAGGAAAACAAAGAATCTTAAAACAATAAATCATCACAAATAATATATCTAACAAGTTCTTCTTTTTTTTTCCCCTAAGTGCTCCAAGTTTGATATTAATATCAATTAGCATACTACGTCTGCAAAGCATAAAACTCTGTCCAAATTAAATACACATGCTCTAATTTTATATATTTTTTAATAATTGCCTTGGAATTTTCACGTTTATTGTACTTTGACAGGCAAAAAGTAACACAAGAATGGGGCCAAATAGAAATATAAAGCTGCTGTCTCAATTCTGCTTTCTGCATGCCAAAAATGAGTTCTCTCTTCAGAGATGGATATGTTTATTTGCCTGCCTTAAGACGGTAATTTAGTTCCAACTACTTGTACATCAATATTTTCTACAGGCAGTAGTTTAGAGAAAAAGGAAATAAATTGTCCCTACTACGAATGCTTCACAATGGCATTCAGCAAAAATAAAAATCCATTATAAGAGTAAAGAAATCAGATATCCTATTTTGATGGCAGTATCGACATGATTGGTTTCTTTTTTTGACACAAAAATAGGATATGGTCAAGTATCAATGAATCATCCTAGTAACCTAAAATGTGATCAGTAAAAAATGCTATCTGGAGTTCAAAACTACAAAGGTAATTAAACAAAGATAACACATATAATTACAGAAGCAAACTAATATTACATTTGAGAGACAAACCAATATTACCTGTGAAGCACTTTACGATCATGAAGATATTTCAAGCCACTCACAATCTGCCTTGTGAACAGAGAGACTTGAGAATCCCTCAAGAGATACTTTGAATAGAGACTTGCAAGTGATCCTGTTGTTACAAGCTCAAGAAAGATATAGAGCTTCGTCTCATCCTGTAACAATAGTTTGAACCAATAAAAAGAACTTAGTAGACCAGCAAATAAAAGCCTACAGAAGCAGGCTCAAATTGAAGACTGATTGGCAATGAAAAGAGACTTCAAAATTCAATATTAATCAATTAGATAGTGCATGACAACAAAAGATTCATGCACACATGGTATATAAGTGATTACAGGCTTCAATAATGATTTCATAAGTACAGAGAAGAAAAGTATAGCAGTCCTACCATCCACAGAACCAAAGTTGATAGGCATATACTATATGATGCACATAATATAAGATGCCAGAAGAGTATATGTATCAAATTTTAACAACTGTAACTAAGCTAAACTATTCTATTGCATAAAAAAACAATAAAAGTTTAAAATTTAAAAATTGAAAGAATCAGCCAAGAAAGCCTTCACTCTTGCATTACCATAAGGAATATTGACATGCAACTCACAATTAGTGTACAAACCAAAAGAGTCCATTCAATAACTTTAAGGCCCCGTTTGGAAACAAGATTTGGATTTGGATTTGAATTTCAAATCTGATGTATTTGAAATCTGTAGAATTGAAATACTTGTATTTGAAATTTTATTGTTTGCATTGAAAAAGGATATGTGAAGATTTAGATTTTGCAATATTAGATCACAGCATCCAACTTAGCCAAAGTCGACCATCAAAGCAATATGCACCAATCTGCAACTTAACTCAGACGGGATGTCTTGTGAATTTGGCTCGTTAATATGTCTAAGTTGATTAGGATTCAAGACAAAACCAAATGGGTAAATGAAGATTAGTGCGCACAGGAATTCTTCTAGTATCCTAATAGGTTTTGGAATAGGAAGAGTTATTCCTATTGATTTAGACCTGGAAAGTAATTTCTATTCTAGTTAGGAATAGGAAAGCTAGCTCTCTTTCCTTGTTCTAATAGTTTTAGGAATCCTAATGTGATATGTTTGTAACCAGCACCTATAATCTATAAATAGGGCTGCAGGGAGGTCACATAATGTGTCCTCAGATCAGAGAAGAGATCTCAGAGAGTTCTCAGCTACATATAAACACAGGGGCAGGGAGAGCCAAGGGTGATAGAGAGATCTAGCAAAGGGGTTGGGGATTAGCATAGGGATTTCAATAAGTACTAGTAATCAAGTTGTTATTCTCCATAGTGCTAGTGATTCTCAAGAGAGATCACACAGAGGACGTAGGCAAAGTTTTTGTCGAATCTCTATAAAATTCTGTGTTCGTGTGCTGTGGTTTTCTGCTGTGATATTTAGCATCATCATCCTATTATTGTTTGCACAGTCATAAGCCTATAAAGAGATACAAGGTTCTGGGTAAAAGGTGCATATTTACTACAAAGTGGTATTTGAGCTTAGGCTCAAGGTGTTTCTGAGATGGCAGATGACAAGGCAGACGCAGGCAGCAATGTGGTGCCCATTATGTTGAATGGGATGGATAACTTCACATTATGGTAGAGGAAGATGAAAAGTGTCCTGATTCTACAAGGTCTGTACGAGGCTATTCTCGGGATAGAGAATAAGGCAGCTAATATGGCAGACAAGGTTTGGCAGAAGATGGACAAGAAGGCCAAGAGCTTTATAGAGCTACATCTTGCTGATCATGTATTGGTTCATGTATTGGCTAGTGCCGGTGAGAATATGAACAGCAAAGAAACCTGGGATTATCTCAAGAAGGTTTACGCGGGTAAGGTTCATATTGGTGAGAATATGGACATCAGCAAGACATTGGACAATGTCAAAGAGGTTGACGCGGATAAACTCTTCTTGAAAGACGAACTCTATAGTCTTCGGATGGAAGAAGGCGGGGATCTGCAGGATCATCTGAATAAATTTCAGATTTGTGTTGCCAATTTATCAAAGGTGGATGTGAGGTATAAATATAAGGAGAAAGCACTTATGCTGCTAAGATCTTTACCACCTTCATTCAAGCACTTCATCACCAGACTCGTTTCCGGTAAGGATTCTCTCAAGTACGCTGAGATTACTGAAGCTATTCAATCTTATTTTAAGATGAGTAGGGAGACCGAAAGCTCCCAAGAAGGAGCCCTTCATGTCAAGGGCAAGGAGACAGGTCAATTGACGAGTAAGAAGGATAAATCTGGTAACGGGTACATCAAAATCCAAGGAAAAATACAAGAAAGGTTGCTTCAAATGTGGTGCTGCCGACCACTTGAAAAGAAACTGCAAAGAAGGGAAGATGAAAGCAGAGGCAATGGCAGGGAGTTCAAACACAGCCAATGTAGTCATCAAACAAGATAAAGATGACGGTGAGCTCCTTGTGGTAGCAGCCAGCTCCAATGCTTTCAGAAATTGGATTTTGGATACCGGTTGTACATTCCACATGTGTGCAATCCGAGAATGGTTCGACACATATGAGGAGAGTAGCAGCGGAGAGGTTTTTAGGGGAGATGACTCACCGTGTAGGATCATAGGTATTGGATTAGTGAAAATCAGAAGGCATGACGGAGTTGTTAGAACACTAGAGAATGTCAGATATATTCCTAAGTTAAGGAAGAACTTGATATCTTTGGGTACTTTGGACAAGGCCGGATATAGGTATCGCTCTAAAGAGGGAAGACTCAAAGTTCTCAAGGGATCACTTGTTGCGATGAAGGGCGACATTCAATCTAACAACTTATACAAGCTTCAAGGGACTACAACAATAGGTGGAGTTGCAATGTCTACTGAGGTAAAAGACAAGACTGAGCTATGGCATCATCGCCTTGGGCACATGAGTCAAAGAGGAATGCAGGAACTCCACAAGAAAGGTAAGCTAGAAGGTGTCAGTGTTTGCAAACTGAACTTCTGCAAGGATTGTACTCTTGGGAAGCAGAAGGTGGCATTCAAGTTAGTAAATTGTGAGAACAAAAGCAAAGGATTGCTGGATTATATTCACTCAGATGTATGGGGCCCGGCACTAGTAAGGTCTATGGGAGGCTTCAAGTACTTTGTTACTTTTTGATTTTTCGAGGAAGATTTGGGTCTACTTTATGAGGGAGAAATCCGAGGTTTTCACCAAGTTCAAGGAGTGGAAAACAGAAGTAGAAAATCTAACAGGCAGAAAAATCAAGTATTTGAGAAGTAACGGTGGCAGTGACTATAGAGTGAAAAGATTCTTACAATTTTGCAAGGATGAAGGAATCACAAGACACTTCACGGTGAAGGAGAATCTCCAACAAAATGGAGCTACTAGAAGGATGAATAAAACTCTCTTGGAGAGAGAAAGAAGCATGCGGCTGCATGCAGGATTACCGGACATGTTTTGGGCAGATGCAGTTAACCATGCGTGTTACTTGTTTAATCGGTCACCATCAAAAGTCTTGGACTTCAAGTGTGCAGAGGTATGGTCTGGAGAACCAGTTGACTACTCTAACTTAAGGGTGTTTGGTAGTAGTGCATATGCTCATATTTCCAACAATGAGCAAACCAAACTTAAGCCAAAGTCACACAAGTGCATATTTCTTGGTATTGAGAAAGAAGTAGAGGGCTACAAGTTATGGGATATTGTCAGCAAGAAAAGGGTTCTAAGTAGACATGTCATTTTTGATGAGGAGACAATGCCGTTCAATGAAGTCAAGACAAGTGAGGTGAAAAAGAAGACTGATGTTGTAGAGAAAGCAACCGAAGTTCCTCTAACCAAAGGGATCATGGAAGAAACTCCAGCTCAGGTGGAGCAAATTGAGCAAGTGGAGCATGATAAAGGGGTTATCGAGGAAGAAGTCTTAGAGCAACAACAACAGTCATTAATACAAGCTCAGGTGGAGCAATTAGCACTACGAACCTATGACTCGGTTCGTCAGTCACTAGGGCAGGAGTTCCAGAGAAGCATAGCATTGGACAAGTATGCTCTAAGTTTTAGTCCAGGAGATCCAACCATGAATCAGGAAGCTATAGCAACCGAAGTTCCTCTAACCAAAGGGATCATGTAAGAAACTCCAGCTCAAGTGGAGCAAATTGAGCAGGTGGAGCATGATAAAGGGGTTATCGAGGAAGAAGTCTTAGAGCAACAACAATAGTCATTAATACAAGCTCAGGTGGAACAATTAGCACTGCGAACCTACGACTCGGTTCGTCAGTCACTTGGGCAGGAGTTCCAAAGAAGCATAGCATTGGACAAGTATGCTCTAAGTTTCAGTCCCGGAGATCCAACCATGAATCAGGAAGCTATAGCAAATGATGTACAAGAAAGTTGGATGGGAGCTATGTTAGAACAGATGAAGAAGTCCATACAAAAGGACTTGGTTCAGGAGTCGGTTCCTAAGCCCAAAGAAAGAAATCAGGTTGGCTGTAAGTGGGTTTATAGAAAAATGGAAGGAATGCATGATAAGGAAGCCATGAGATTCAAAGCTCGGGTATTGGCCAAGGAGTATTCGCAGAAAGTAAAGGTTGATTATGACCAAATCTCACCAACGAATAGCTGCGTTTATCATCATGTGTTCAAGGATAGTATGGTTTTACTATTGCTATTTTATTTAGGTGACGTGTTAACTACATGTCAGGATATGTCTAGAATTCCAAAGTTTAAGACACAACTAGGGAAGGAATTCGACATAAAGGATCTAGAAGCTGCACAACAGATCCTAGGAGTGAAGATAAGGAGGGACAGAGAAGCGGGAAAAATATGGCTGTTTTATGAACCCGTGTCTACTCCACCAGTAGCACACTTACAATTGAGTGTGCAAAGATCATCTACAAAGGAGTTAGATGAGATGATGAATGTGTTTTATGCAAGAGTAGTGGGATGTCTTATGTACGCTAGAATCTGCACAAGACCAGGTTTAGCTCAAGCATTGAGCGTTGTGTCAGAGTATATGGCGAATCCGGGTAGACAACGTTGTCAAGCAGTGAAGTGGATTATGTATTACTTGAGAGACACCAAGGAGCATGAATCTGTGTTTGAAAGACAACAAGAACAAGCATGCATTGCTGGTCCTAAGGGTTCAGATTTGGCAGGAGACATAGACAAGACAAGACCTGCAACAAGTTATGTTTTTACTTGTGGTGAAGATTTAGTGAGCTGTAGAGCAACTATGAAATCAGCTACGACGTTGTCTATCACTGAAGTAAATTGCATGGCACTAACAGAAGCTTCCGCAGAGGCATTATGGCTTAATGGATTAATGAGTGAGTTTGGAATTCAACAAGAAGTTGTGATGAAGAATGGGGTCATCAATTTGACAAGGAATCAAGTGTTTCAAGCAGAGACGAAACACGTTGATGTTCGTGGTCATCGCAGCAAAGGTTGGGTCAACTCAAGGAAGATAACAAATGAGAAAGTTCATTCAAGGGAGAATATCTCAGATTGTTTGACCAGGACCATTGCCATGGAGGAGTTCAAGTGTTACTTGAACCTGCTCATTCTTATAGCATGTTGAGATTGAGGTGGAGCACCTCCTCACTTGAGGTGTGTTGAGGCAAGAAGAGTCTTGCCAAGGTGAAGGTTCTTGAAGGTTTCAGGATTACTTCAAGAAGTACAAGATATCCTGGAGGTTCCAGCAATTAGTTTGGTATCAACTCACCAAGGTGGAGATTCTTGTGAATTTGACTCGTTAATATGTCTAAGTTGATTAGGATTCAAGACAAAACCAAATGGGTAAATGAAGATTAGTGCGCACAGGAATTCTTCTAGTATCCTAATGGGTTTTGGAATAGGAAGAGTTATTCCTATTGATTTAGACCTGGAAAGTAATTTCTATTCTAGTTAGGAATAGGAAAGCTAGCTCTCTTTCCTTGTTCTAATAGTTTTAGGAATCCTAATGTGATATGTTTGTAACCAGCACCTATAATCTATAAATAGGGCTGCAGGGAGGTCACATAAGGTGTCCTCAGATCAGAGAAGAGATCTCAGAGAGTTCTCAGCTACATATAAACACAGGGGCAGGGAGAGCCAAGGGTGATAGAGAGATCTAGCAAAGGGGTTGGGGATATCATAGGGATTTCAATAAGTACTTGTAATCAAGTTGTTATTCTCCATAGTGCTAGTGATTCTCAAGAGAGATCACACAGAGGACGTAGGCAAAGTTTTTGTCGAACCTCTATAAAATTCTGTGTTCGTGTGCTGTGGTTTTCTGCTGTGATATTTAGCATCATCATCCTATTATTGTTTGCACAGTCATAAGCCTATAAAGAGAAACAAGGTTCTGGGTAAAAGGTGCATATTTACTACAGGATGAAGTCGGCGGCAGAAGCTTGTCCACCGTCGCCGGAGTCAAGGACTCGTCGGCGATGTAGAAGAAGTTACAGAGCTAAGCCGAAACGTAGAGAGAGAGAGAGGCTGCGATCTGTTTTTTTTTTTTCTCCAGTTGAAGACCTGAAGATTTCAAATAACTAGGGTCCCCTAGTTATTTGAAATCATCAACTTTTGCTGTCTGAAATCCCTGGGCTGATTTTGGAGAAATCCAAATACCCACTAAATAAGATAGCCAAAGGGGATGATTTGGATTTTAGAGACTCAAATCCAAATCCTCAACTACAAATCCCTATATCCAAACGGGACCTAATAGACCTTCAATAAAGAGACATTAGAAAATATACACACTCCAGTAAGCAAAACTATATTTCTATGATTTCTGTAGAGCTCTCAGAACAACCCCCTCCTCCCTACTGAAAAAAACTTCATCTCTTAAAGTATAAAAATAACTGATGCGGCAGCATTGGATTTGGTATTATCAAGTAGCTTGTAAAGAATTCATCTTAAAAATCTACATGACTGGAAAACAGTTGCTGGTTGGTCCTAACTCTTAAAATGGATATATAAGGAAATAAAAACACATACAAATACCTATGTACTAACCACAGTCAACAAGAATAGATGATAAATACTAGATGCAAAGTGGGGCCGGGTCCCAAAATTACATAAGAGTCTAGTCATTACAAAAGTTTACTTCTAACTAGGATAATTTAGCAGGAACATAAAAGAGATGCAAACCAAGGAAGCAAGGAGCATACCTTGTCTGTACCGAGATATTGAACAATGTTGTCATGTTCAAACTGACTTAAAAGATAAATCTCCTGAACCAATAATCAGGGTATTAGAAGAAAAAATTTGTAAGGCAGTATAAGAAGAAATAATACTGTAAGGCATCCAGTTTGAACATATCTATGATCCAAGATAGAAAGGGTGTAGCTAGCTAGGGTTAAGGGGGCTCAAAAGTTTCTTTGACGCTAAGATGCTTTTTTAGTTTCTTTATTGCCACAACAATAGGGTATTTGGGTAAAAATTCAATCATTCTAAGATCAGGACTTATTCCAATTGCCCAGAAAGAAAAAAAGAGAAAATATATCAGAGCAGGGTGGGTCACAGCAAAAATAGGGTCCCAGAAAGAAAAAGAGAAAACATATCAGGGCAGGGTGTGTCACAGCAAAAATAGGTCCCAGAAAGAAAAAGAGAAAACATTCAGGGCAGGGTGGGTCACAGCAAAAGTAGGGTGAATGCTAGGGGTGGGAATAGAGAGTGGGATAGCTTCACACCACTGACAACGATCTGCCTCATGCCACATCCCAGAATGAGGTCTCAGGAGCTATAAATTTCGACCTTAGGGTTCAGGAGATGCATAGGTATATATGTATATATTACAAATAAATTGAGAATAAGAGATAGCAAAAAAGCTGAGACCTGCTCAAGTTGTAAAAGACTCTGCTTTCCCAGGCTTCCTTGATCAAGTAAAGAAACCTCCTTTACAGCAAAAAAGAATCCATCACTGCAATAGAATAAATGAAGAATAAGAGAAATAGGTGAAAACATACAAGAAAAACATTGTTTAATCCATTCCCATACTCGCTTTATCCCTTGTTTTTTCTGACTATACATGTTTTGGCTAAGAAATCTTAAAGCTTTGAACCAACAGATCAAGGAAATCGAAAATCATTTAATTTTAATAGATAAAGAACTTACTAAGCCTTCTAAGAGCATAGCAAAAAAAAATTTGGCAAGATGGTTTGCAGCAGGAACTAGGTATATAAATCAGTTATGAACGAGGTATATAAATCAGTTCTGAAGGGCCAGCAATAAAACAAAAACAGTGAAAACTAAGTAGAAAACTTTTTTAGATGAAAAAAAAAAAGTAGAAAACCTTTGATGTTAGGCACCAATACCAAACAGTTCATTCATCAAAAGAATGGTCGCAACGTCAGTCCTTTGTTTGAGGGAACAGCAGTAATGATTACATTGGAAAATATATGGGTCCTTACACAGATTCTGGAAACTACAGGAACTCATTAAAATGGTAGTTGAACACTTGTATTACAAAAGGAAAGACCCAATCGATCATTAACAGAAAACTCTCAATAGTTTCTCAAAATCCCCTTTGATATAAATTATTTCTTAATTTTCAGATAAGTATTCCAAAAGCTAGACTTAGTGAAATTCATAAGGTAGTGTGATTGGTGAATACTTTATGCGTAGACTTACAAGTCTGACGAATATAAATAGTGGCGGAATTTGTATGATCATACAACATTAGTAAGTGTTGGTTAAATGTTCCGACAAGGTTAACACACTTGATGGCACATTATGCAAAGTGATTAGGAAACTACATGTTCATGCAATAAATCCAGTTAATAAACTAATATTAAGATGGATGAGTAACAGCTATGAGGAAAAGGTAAGAATCAGAAATGAAAATCCTATAGCTGTGTACGGTTATTCCAAATGTCATAAAACTGCTAGTCACATGCCCTTTGTTTCTATTCATTAGCACAGAACTTGTCAACAGACTCCTAGTCTCCTGCCCCAGTATAGGGAGTTCCTTGTGTTGAATCCAAAGCAACTTAAAAGCATGCAAATCAACTTAAAAGCCGCGTCTTCAAATTAGGAAATATTGGAGTAAAATTGTTCAACATTCAAAGTCTTCTTCTGACTCAGGTTAGATCAAACTAATTTAAGTAACATACCAATCACCACCAACACCAACACAGGCACATCAATTAAAACACAACATGTGAGCAACTTTTTCAAAGTTCAATAGCAAGGAGAAACCCATCAAAGACACTTTGGCACTTACTCAGTAAAGCCTTCATAGACAGCTCCATGGGAACCACTCCCCAAAAGCTGACCCTTTTGCCACGAAGACGAAACACTGCGTCTGAACTTCCCATTAAGTTTTGGCTGCACCCTCACATCAATACCAACACCGACACCATAAAAAGCAGAAGATTTTAACACAACCGGCGGGGGCCGGACACCCCTACTTCCTCCTCCGCCGCCAGTTTTTACGGCGGTCGTAACCCTAGGTTCCGGAACGTCGTCGTTCTGGCGGAGGCGAGGGCGGGAGGTGAAGTCGGAGGAGGAGCGGGCGCGCTGGGCCTCCCAAGCGGCGATTGGGATGGCGAAGTCTTCGGGGCCGGAGAGGCCGAGGCTGCGGCAGATGAGGTCGAATTCGCCGTCGATGCGGCTGACGCGGAAGCTGGTTTGGTTGTGGGAGACAGGAGGGAGGTCGAGAAGGTCAGTCCGGCGATTAGGGAAGTACTGATCGGCGTCGTAGTCTATGTTCTTGATCGCGTTCTGGCGATCGAGTCTCGGGGTCGGACGCTTCTGCTTGGCGGCGTCCATGTTCTTCATCTCTCTCTCTCTCTCTCTTGACGAGTCGACTCCTGGTTATGTCATTCGCTAGATGAACACTCTCAACAACTACTTTTGACCTGCTATTATCCTCCAACCCTTATGTTAAATCTTTTTTTTTTTTTTTTTTTTTTTTGTTCCAAAAGGGGCAAACAGCCCAGAAAAACCGAAAACAAGAGAAAACTAGCCAGCATCGCTGGCATTGAAACTCCTAGCTCTAGGAGCTCCAATAATATCATCTAAAAGTACTTCAGTGATCAAGGCTGGAGGATCATGAAGGGTGCATATTCCTTTAGCATGAAGAGTACTATTCTTAGCCAAATGATCAGCAGCCACATTGCGCTCGCGATGAATGTGCTGGAGTTGAACAGACTCAAACTCATTCATAATCTTCCTGCAATTTATAATCAAGGTTCCCAAAGGGTGTAGCTCAATATTGTCACTATTCATGAGATTCACCAATACAGCAGAGTCAGATTCCACTTCTAACTTCATAATGCTTAGGCTCAAAGCCAACTGGAGACCATGAAAAAGGCCCCAAGCCTCAGCTTGAAGGACATCACCAGGACCAATGCAAACCATAAAGCCACCACACCAACAGCCAGCATCATCCCTAATAAGTCCCCCAGCTCCAATAGCTCGTTCGTGAACCATCAACATTGAGTTTATGAGCACCAATAGCAGGCTTAGTCCAAGAGAGCATTTCAACAACCTTATTTTGCACTTTGTTAGGCTTAGCAGTAGCCCTAGTCCATTCCTCAGCATATCTAAACACAACTTCAGGAGGATTGTAAGGATAGTGAAAAGTAGAATCAAAAATGGAATTACATCTCCATTTCCACAAGAATCAGCAGCAAAAAATGAAGAAAATATTCCAGTTCAAATTCCTCATATAATAACCCTTTTACAACAAATTAGCCAGAATCCAATCCTTCCAATTTAAAGTGAAGGTGGCTAACATATTTGTAGGTATAGCAAAGGAATGCCATACTTGTTTAGCTATAGTGCAGTCCCGAAAAAGATGCAACATAGTTTCTTCAATATTGGCACAGAATTGACAAGATGAGTTGCTTGTGAGTCTTCTTTTAAAACGTTGCTCATTAGTTAAGAGCTTGCTTGAGACAAAGGACCACAGAAAAATCTTGAGCTTTGGAGGAATAGGAAGGGACCAAATCTTGCTCCATAACTGATTATGGTTATCTTGGTCATCACAAAGAAGCTTGTAAGCAGACTTCACAGAAAAAGTACCCGAGGAAGTGCCACCCCATATGAGCCGATCAGGCATATTATTATTAGCAAGGGGAATAACAGCAATTTTATCAACAGTCTCAGCAGGAAGATTATCATACAACATAGGCAGATTCCACTCATTATTGATCCAAAATTCATTCACAGTAGCATTCATATCAATATGAATAAAGTTTAGAGCAGAATTACTCAGAACACCACAAGGAGACCACTTATCAGACCAGAATTTGGTAGAAGCACCATTTCCAATTCTCCAAAAGAGCCATTTCCTTAAAAGATTAGCACCATACACAATTCCAGACCAAGTATTGGAGCAGTTGAGAGTCTTTTTGAAATTCTCATGCACAATAGATTTAGAATGAAGATACTTAGCTTTATAAATCTTGTTCCATAATCCCTGATCATTTTGAGTCACTCTCCAGCTGGCCTTTGCAAGCATAACTTTGTTCATATCAGCTGTCTTCTTAATTCCCAATCCACCATTACACTTAGGTCTGCACACCAAGTCCCAACTAGTAAGATGCACCTTCCTTTTTTGCTCAGTATCACCCCATAAGAAATCTCGATTGAGCTTGTCCAGTTTATCACAAATCTGCACAGGAAGCTTGGCTGTTTGCATTGCATAAATAGGAATTGACGAGTTAACAGCTTGAATGAGGGTCAAACGACCAGCCATATTCAAAGCTTTACCCTTCCAACTAGCCAACCTAGCTTGCACTTTATCAACAATCCCTGCATAGGTATTTTTAGTAACTCTGGAATGGATCAAAGGCATACCAAGATAAACACCAAGGTCATCAGTAAGAGGGAAGCCACAAATCTTACTAATAGCCTTAGAAACGTCACTCTTTATATTGGGAGAGCAATAAACCAATGACTTATCGAAGTTGACAGATTGGCCGGAGAGACCACAAAAGATATCCATGCACTTCTTTAAGATCATAGCATGTTCAGTGCTAGCTTCAGCAAATAAGATCAGATCATCAGCAAAAAATAAGTGAGACACAAAAGGTCCAGATTGAGAAGATTTGATCGGTTTCCAGTGTTGGACTTCTACAGTAGATCTAATCAAGTGAGATAACTTTTCCATGCAAAGCACAAAAAGATATGGAGACAGAGGATCACCCTGCCTAATACCTCTCCCACCACTGAAAGAATCAGAGAGCTCTCCATTAACAATGATTTGATAGCTAGCAGTAGAAACACAACTCATAATGAGCTTAACAAGCATGTCAGGGATGTTAATTTCATTCAGTACCTGCTCAATGAAAGACCAACTAAGCTTGTCATAGGCTTTGGATAGATCAATCTTCCAGGCCATAAAGCCTTTAGCCCCTTTAGAATTTTTGCACTCATGCAGGATTTCCTGAGCAATCATGATGTTATCAGATATATGCCTACCCGGAACAAAGCTCACCTGATTCGGACTTATCCATTTCCCAAGCATAGGTCTGATTCTTCCAACAATAATTTTAGAAATTATCTTGTAAACAGTACAACATAAGCTAATTGGTCTAAACAAATGCATGTGCTGAGGTGCTTGCGTTTTTGGAACCAAATTAAAGCAATCACTACACCAATTTTTCAATCAGACAACGCATATCAGACGACAGCAAACATTTTAACTGTCGTATGAAATAATCAGACAACAGCAAAAAAATATATGTCGTCTGAATTTTCAAATCCAACGACAGTCATTACTTGGCTCTTGTGCAATTACTTTTCAGACAATGGTTGATATAATAGATGTTGTCTGAATGGATCAATTCAGACAACAGTTATTATTTCAATGTTGTCCAAGGTTTATTCAGACAATGGTTGATTTTTGATGTTGTCTGAATGGATCAATTCAGACAACAGTTATTATTTCAATGTTGTCCAAGGTTTATTCAGACAATGGTTGATTTTTGATGTTGTCTGAATGGATCAATTCAGACAACAGTTATTATTTCAATGTTGTCCAAGGTTTATTCAGAAAATGGTTGATTTTTGATGTTGTCTGATTGTTCAATCACACAACTGTTATTCATTGTCTGTTGTGCAATAACTTTTAAGTCAATACTTGCTAAAAGATATTGTTTGATTTGGTTTCACACAACTATTTTTATTCATCTGTTGTCACATTATCTTCAGACAATGCACCATAAATGTTGTTGTCTGAAGTTAGATTCCCCCCCCCCCCTCTTCCTAAAAAACTTTTGTTAAAATTTTTGCGGGAATCACAAAAACGCGGAGCGGTGAACTTAAAATTAATACAGTTGAAGGTGGGAACAAAAATTTCAATTCCACACTTGGATATATTTTCCCACACTTGCGGGAATCACACAACTGTTATTCATTGTCTGTTGTGCAATAACTTTTAAGTCAATACTTGCTAAAAGATATTGTCTGATTTGGTTTCACACAACTATTTTTATTCATCTGTTGTCACATTATCTTCAGACAATGCACCATAAATGTTGTTGTCTGAAGTTAGATTCCCCCCCCCCCCTCTTCCTAAAAAACTTTTGTTAAAATTTTTGCGGGAATCACAAAAACGCGGAGCGGTGAACTTAAAATTAATACAGTTGAAGGTGGGAACAAAAATTTCAATTCCACACTTGGATATATTTTCCCACACTTGCATTTACTCCCCAAACCTTAACCGAGCACAACTCATTTTCTCCCCAAACCTTAACCGAGCACAACTCATTTTCTCCCTACTCTCCTCTTCATCCTTCCCCGCCTCCGACCAACACTTTTCTCTCTTCTCCTTCTCTCTCGCTTCCTTGTCCTTCCCAACCCTACTCTCTCTCTCTCTCTCAGTTTCTAGTTCACCAACCTCGAGAAAATCGAGAGCTCGGTGACTCCGATTCATTTCGCAGAGACTGAGGGATTCGAGGTCGGAGATTTCCCAACGGTGAGTTTGAACTTGGAATTGGTGCAGAAGCTGGAGTCGGCGCTTGGGGTTTCGCTGGGAGGCTCGGTGACGGACATGGCGGTGGTGATAGCGACGACTTCAATTGAGTTGATAATTGGTTTTTTGGTGGTGCTGTGGCGGAGATCGTCTGATAAGACTAGTCGGGTGGTGAAGCAGCTGGCGGTGCCACTTAAGGAGGAGGAAGATGAGTTTGAGGTTGTGTCGGGCAAGACTAGGGTGACTATTTTCTCTGGGACTCAGACCGGCACCGCTGAAGGTTTTTGAATTTGTGATGGTTTTGTTTTCGTTGAGAATGTTCCAGTGGGTTTTGTTATGGGGTGGTTTTGCTCATATGTTCAGTTTCTTAGTTTCTTTTTATCAGCTCTCATTTTTGGTGAAAGTAACTTAATGGGTAGTAATTTGGATGTGGGTGGCTGCTTTCCTCGTGATTAAAGATTGCTTCTGCTCAGCAAAGATCAAAACTTTTTTTTTATTTTTTGAATGGACAAAGATTAAAACTTTACCTTAATGGAGTTGGTGGGTGTTCTTTTGTACTAGTTGGTGCGGCAAAGTTTCGTTTTTGATAGATTCTGGGATACAATTGTTCCTTATTTTTGTGTGGAAATGATATGTGAATTGTTCTGTATGGTTTTTCGATCATTAGGATACCTTTTTTGATTGAAATGGATCATATATTGAAATGGGTTGAAAAAGAAAGAAACTTGATGAATGAAAAGGGGTGTAGGTGCATAGATATGATCTCATTCCTTTGGTAGGTTCAGTTTACTTTTTTCCTTTATAAGAGTTCTGTGATGGGGATTTTGTTCACAACAGGGTTCTGATTCCTAGTTGAAACTGCTGATATAATTTTACACCCATTCTTGTAAACCTACAGAAGGAGCAATGACAACTTGTATACCAGCTGGAACTGGTAAACTGCATTTCAGAGTAAGGGACTTCAACGCACAAGACTGTAGAAAGGCTTCTTGGGTCACATTTAGTGAGCTTTCATGGTACCTTATCACTTCCTTAGTCATGCAGCATTCCACATTTTTCTGAAATTAATTGTGCACATGTGGATCTGAATTCCATACTAAGCATTGTAATACAATTTGACATGAAATCATTCACCTACAATTTGGAAATATGTTTATTTGCTACATTTGAAGTGTCCAAATCATGGGCCATAAGCTAATTCTAGCTAAAAAAGAGCCAAGCCTGTGAGCCTCTGAATGACAATGTGTATAAGGGCCAAGTCTGTAAGCCTCTGAATCAAATGTGTAAAAGCCTTGTTTGAACACGTCATGCTTAGAATTACTGAAGCGGTACACACTATTAGTTGCGTCTTTCAACATGGTATCTGTATATGTGTGTGTGTGTAGGGTGGGGGATCTGGTTACTGTTTATCTCTGTCGTCTATTCTTATAACATGAAAGGAGAAACTAAGTTTGCCGATGGTCTGATCTTTTTATTTGTGCATGGCTTCTTATCTGGGCTTTCTTAGGTTTGGAGGGAGAAGAACGTTATAAAGCCAACACTAGGAAAGAGACGTTGTAACTGTAGAAATGAGGTCTATCACACGCAAATCGGTCCTGGAATGTTCCAACAGATGACGGAACAGGTATATGCTCGAACAAACATTTCTTCCGTCACTATATGATTTAAAAAAATAAAAAGTTTGGAGAGAACGACCATATATTTAGCTGAATAAAGAAGTCGTTCTTCCATTCTTGGTAAAGAGTTTTCACAAGCATGCCCCTTCTTCTGCATGGAACAATTTATTTTGTGTGTGACTTACTTTTACCAATTATACTACTATATTAACCTTAATGAACACTCGTGAAGAGCTCTTTCAGGTCTGCGAACAATGTAATAATGTTAAATATGAAAGGGAGGGATATTTCATCACTGTTGATATTGAGAAAGGGATGCAAGATGGACAAGTAAGCTTTCATTCTTCATATTTTCTTCCAAGATTTGGAATTTGGTTATATCAGTAAACAAGGGGTACTTCTTCCTTGTGCATTTACAGAGAAAATCAAATCCTATGTTTCCATTTATTTAGTTCTGTTTCATGTGCATGTTGGTGATTTGATTCTGCCGATGCCTAATTAAGACTTAAAAGTATCATTCCATATTTACTGAAATATATGCTTTTTTTTAGGTAGTAACTTTATTTGCTTAATCTTTGTTGCAGGAGGTGGTTTTCTATGAGGATGGTGAACCCATAATTGATGGAGAACCTGGAGATTTAAAAGTCAGTGCTTTGACCTTACCACCTTGGTTTATATAACGCCATATTGAAGCATCTCAGATACCATCTTTTATGCATAGAAGTTTTTATTGCACGCATATTGATGATACAATGCCAAATGCATTCACTCTCTCATGAACTCCAACATCATTTAAGTGTTTAATGGTAGTAGTGAGATTGCCTCTTTGATAGCAAAATGTGGGATTTTAGACAGCTTAACTTATCATTATGCTTTATTGTATAACCATCCATATCCAGGTCGTGAGGGGTTTCAAAGTTCTTGCAAATTCAGAGATGTAACTCCTCCCAATCTCCAATTAATGAGAGCTCAAAGCCCTTAAGAACCATCACTTCATCAAGTTTGCGAGATGGTTCCACTAAATTCTTCGATTTTACTGTTATTAGTAGTGGAGTTGTTGGCCTCCGCTATGCCCTGGAAGTGGCAAAACATGGATCTGTTGCTGTCATTACCAAGGCTGAGCCTCATGAAAGTAATACAAATTATGCTCAAGGTGGTGTTGGTGCTGTAATGTGCCCTTCGAATTCTGTGGAGAGTCATGTCCAGGACACCATTGTAGCAGGAGCTTATCTATGTGATGAGGAGACTGTCAGAGTATGTTATAGAACCAATTGTAAATAGGATTGGTGGATCTGGTATGGATCTCAGAAGCAAAGCAAGGGTAAATAACATTTATGTAGTTTATCTTGGTTACTTTATTGTGGTTTGATTAATTGATTGAGTGAATAATATTTTTTTTTTGGGTGTGTGAAGACTCTGCCAGGACCTATTAGGAAAGGCAACAATATCTTGGTGGGTTAAATTTATCCCCTATTCTTAATAGAATAATTGGACAAGAATCCAGAAATAGTAAGAAAGTAATAGCTTGTGGTGGGTTAAATTTATCCCCTGTTCAAAATATAAGATCTACTTCTACTATATTGAGGCCGAGTAGCTATTTGATTATCTCTTGTGTTAATTGATATATGATTAGCTATATGATTGTCTGGGTTTACTACTTTACTATATGAGTGTCTCGTGTTAATTGATATGCCGTCATTATAATAATAGTTATGTTAATTGAGTGTTAATTGATATGACATCATTATAATAGTTGTGTTAATTGAGTGATTGTCTCTTGTGTATGAGTCAAGTACTCATTTTGAGCTGCAGGGGAGAGAGATCAAAATAGGAGATTTTTTTTTTCTTTTGGTAAGTTGCACATTAGGAATTTGAGCTTTTCGATACATGCATAATGTATAATGTATAATGGCCTTTTGGTTGGGGGCAGTAGGGATCTTTTCGCGTCCTTGGGTCATTGTCTTTCGAAATATGCCAAAGGCCATCCCTTTCTCATTTTTAAATCAAAATCCCAAGTGTCCTAGATTTTGACTCTCTCTTCTGTCTCTATATATAAAGCCCTTCATTTTGTTGCTGTGAACTGTATTAGGTTCATTATTGATGAACTGAGTAGTATTATGAAGTCTTGGTTGGTGGTATCTAGGATTTTTATGAATCTCATGTTGTTTTAAGGCTTTCATGGACCTTGTTCTGTTTTATGGCTCTCATGGACCTTGTTATGTTTTAAGGCTCTCATACATTGCTCTGTATCATTGACTGAATATGTTGCTCTGTATCATTGAATTGCAGACAAGATTTGAAGGTACAAAATTTCAAGATTGTTGCTCTGTATCATTGATTGAATATGTTGCTCTGTATCATTGCTTTGTATATGTTGCAAATCTCAACAATATTCTCGCATTGTATGTCCAGGTACTGGATGCAAAGCCTCTTTTGAAGGAGGCCCTTCAAGCCGAGGGTAAACAAAAGGATATACTTAAAGCTGCCGGTGCATTGTTTTCACATATTTGTGAGGTTTAGGCAAGGTTAATGTGCATCACATTTATGGACAAGTATTGTGGGGGTTAATGTTGGGATAGAATGACTTTGTTGGATATATGGATGAATGTATCGAATCTTTACAGAAATAAATGTGTTTTGGGTTGTCATTTGGATCCCATATATGCAGAATGTAGGTCTTTTGAATGTCTCTTGGACCATTCTATTCCAGCTAAAAACTATTGTCCAATAATTGATCATCATAAAATGCCTAACAAAAACTGTTGTATGAGTCCTCTAACTATAATACTTTAAGGACTAAAAGAACGGAAAGCCATTGTCCAGCAAAACAACAAACAATGGTTTTGTTTAGAAATCTATAGTATCAATAATAGATAGACAATGGGATTTTCAAGTACATATTGTCTGATCAAGCCTTCAAACAACAGCAAGCATATAAGCCCCTGTTGTCTGGCATAGCCTTCAGACAACAGTAAGTATATAAGTTGGTGTTGTTCTTCGTGGTATTCAGACAACAGACATGATAGTAGCTGCTGTTGTACTAAACTTTATCAGACAATAGTAAGTATATAAGCTGCTGTTGTTCTTCGTGGTATTCAGACAACAGACATGATAGTAACTGTTGTTATACTAAACTTTATCAGACGACAGTTTTCTGGTATTGTCTGATTATGTATCAGACGTCATTGAGATAGATAACAGCAATGCCTATAATCAGGTGACAGTGAAAAACTGTCATCTGATTGAAAAATTGGTGTAGTGAATCAAGGTATGATTAAGGCCAGAAGGAATTTTACCAGTATGGAAGGCAGTCTTAACAACGTTGATGATCTCAGCGGAACAAAGAGACCAATGTTGCTGATAGAACAAAGCAGGAAAACCGTCAACTCCAGGGGCTTTTAGCCTTCCAATCCTAAACAAAGCATCATGCACATCTTGTTCAGAAATAGGTCTATTCATCCGTTGAAAATTATTAGTATCAATGTCAGGGAACAGCCAAGGGATGTGGAATCTCAAGTCATGATCAACTACTGCAGTAAATAAATTCTTGAAAAAATCAGCAGCAATTTGCTTCATAGCAGCAGAGTTATCTGTCCAAATTCCAGAAGCATCGATCACTAGGCCAATTTCGTAATCAGACAACACATATCAGACGACAGCAAACATTTTAACTGTCGTCTGAAATAATCAGACGATAGCAAGAAATATTCTGTCGTCTAAGTTTTCAAATCTAACAACAGTTTTTTCTTGACTCTTGTGCAACAGCTTTTCAGACAATGGCTGCTTTTTTGATGTTGTCTGAATGAGTTAATTCAGACAACAGTTATCATGTGATGTTGTCCAAGGTTCATTTATACAATGGTTGATAAAAGATGTTGTCTGATTGTTTTTAATCAGACAACAATTATTACTTCTCTGTTGTGCAATTACCATTAATACAATGGTTGAAAAAGATGTCGTCTGATTGTTTTGATTCACACAACAGTTTTTCAGTTGTCTATTGTGCAACTCTCTTTCAGACAATATACTGAAATTGCTGTTGTCTGAGTTTTAAGGTTCAAATGTAAACGTGCGCCCTAGTTATACTGAACACTTGGCCAAATTTTTAATTTTCACTCTTTCCCTCCATTAGTTCGACAAAATTTTACTTTGATAGTGACTAACCCTAGAAACCCAACACACTCTCTCTTACTAGGCCGCACGCCCAATTCTCTGTTATCTCTCCCTTCCGTTTCTCCCTGCCATCAATTCACGACACTGCCACATACCAATCGAACCAGCACCTTAATAGGATCAAAACCCAAGCCTAGCACCGCCATGCACCGACTCCTGCCTCTGCACGTGACCCTCTAAGCCGCGATGCTACTGGTCCCTTACTTTGAGTTTATGGGTTTCTGTTTTTCACTTTTCAATCCATCAATTGATCGGTTTCTTACTTTGCCTTTCTGGATTTTCAATTTTCAGTCTTCAATTATTCAATCGCCTCAAATTCAAGTAGCAAAGCAGATGTGCTCAAGGCTCAAGTAGATTTGTGGTTCGATACTTTGATTTCAGTTTTCTATTTCAGATTCTTCAAGCTGGGTTCAATTTCGGGATTTCTGGGTAACTTTCTTGGTTACTCACTTACTTGGTTCAGCTTTCTTCAAGCTTGATTCGAATTGCATGATTTGCATCCCACAGGACCATTATTTTACTACCTCCATCTCATATCTTTTCTGCAATTCAGAGCTCTAAAGAGGCGATAATTTATGCTTTTTCCAGTTTTCTTCATAGTTGTTATTGCTATCTCTGTGCGTGTGTAACTGTGTATCAGTAGTTGCTTTGAAATCATAGTTGCATTCAAAGCCCCAGAACATATTATTTGTTGTTGAAGTGTTTGACAGAATTGACAAATGGTTCATTGTATAAATTGAGATCAAATTTGCATATGTTTTGGTATGAAAATAATATCAATCAAGCATCTGTTTTGGTATGCTGGCGTGCTACCAGCTTTGGATTTTTGGTATGCTGCTTTGTTTCTCTATCTGTAATATGTTATTAAGTGTATGTGCCAGTTTTGGTAATATGCAAATGTATTGGTATGCTGCCAGTTTTGGTAGAAATGGAAAAATGGTTGTTGTCTTGTTGAGTTGTTGAATATCAATCATTGTATATATCAATTATATATGATTAAAAGCTTAACTTGCAGCACATATGTTCAATTATATATTTTGAAGGCTGTGACTTGTAGCACGTTTTGACAAGCCTATATTCTAAAGCTCCTTGTCATTGTCTGCAGGTCTTCAACATTCCTTCACAATTTTAGTTTCGGAAAAGTAAGACTGTTTATTTGCTTGACAAAGCATCTGTTAATTACACTTTGCCTTTGTTCACCGCTTCAACACTGTTTCCATTCAAAGCACTCACCAAGACAATTAACCTTGCTGCACTTATATTTGTTGTTGTTCTTATCTCATTATCACTTCAAAAAGCTCAATTAATTAAACATGCCATCATTTGTCTTCTAACTTGTGACATACAGCAAGCTAAGTCCTTATTTGAACAAATAGCTTTGCCTCTTGTCTTCTTACTGACCATGTATAGCAAATGCAAGATTGAGTTCTTGTTTTCATTAAACAACTAAAATTTGACTTCATCTTGTCTTCCTACTGATCACGTATCTAGGTTAACAGCAACGTTTCACCACTGCTTTACAAAGCACTCACCATTTTAACAATTTAATTTATCTCATTTGGTATTTCTTGCTAATTGAATCACTACTTCCTAAAACAAAGGAATGCATTCAATTATCCCTTTATTTGTTTCCAGTGCATAGCTTTGCCTTTCAATTAACAATTCAAAGCTTTTGTATATGCAGGACTTAGTTGAGTCTCCACCGCCAATAAGGTCCAATAAGGCAGTTTTTGTATGTCAAAAAGCAGCTAGTTCCTGTCATATTTGGTTTGTTTGTAATGGCCACCTCATATATACAAGGTACTATTGTTTGTTTATTTATTTATTTATTTTTTTGCAGACCAACTCAGATTGTTGTTTGTCCAATTGTTCCCAATCTGAAGTGGTTTTCCTGTTTAAGTTCAAATTGTTGTCCGTTACTTGTAGTGTTATGTATGTACTTGCCATATATAATTGCCACTTATACAAAGCATTTGAAAACAGGGGAAACAGAGAAGATAATCCTGAAAGAGAAAGTGCCCTTCCTTTGCTGCTGCTAAATTCGGCTACTAGAACAGAGGAACCGGAGCATTTAAGTACAGAATCAATTCTTTGGTTGAGAAATCTAGGTAGGCACACTACCAGACAATTTTTGTCACAGATAACATTGGTTCTAATGTATGACTACTAGACAAGTGACATTGTTACAAAGATCTGCATATGCTGAGGAAGATGTCAATGAAGTGGAAGATCTGTCAAGGAGGTTGACCCCATTACTGATAGATGAGGTGAGAGAAAAGTGTTCATTGTCAGATGATTTTTATCACGAATCATCTACATCTTTGATGGCATTTAGTTGATCTTTAGTTCCACATCTTTCCAGGAGGAAAAAGTAGCTGGTGGAAGTTATGATAAAGTAACGCAAGCCATTTTGGACAGAAAAAACTTAAACCAAATGGAATTTGAAGATACAGCAAGGAGGTGGAAAGTGGAAGATGATGCCATGGCAAGGTAAAAATTATCATTTGCTAATCTCTTTCTGTATTGGTACTGGATTCTCTCATGAGTTAAATATATCTTAGTTATTTTGCCTGACCATTCTAGGAGTCTATGGCTCAAGCATGAAAATGTGAGCTCCTGGGTTTCTTAAGATTGTTTGCAACTCTGCCTTCTGACTCTTCTTTTATTTCTTTTGGTTTGCAGGTTACAGAGACAAATTGAAGGAAATAGCTGTAAAAACTGGTGTAGCTGCAACATACCATAATGTAAGCATCTTTACTGGCCTATAGAACTATGGATTTGTTCTTTTCATTTTTCTCTAAACTTCTACAAAATATTTTGTTTTACGTTGGCATTTCCTTCATATATTGGGAGCTTCAAACCAAAAAGGATTTTGTATTGCTAGTTGGGCTGCTGTAAGCAAGGAGATGACTCTTGCACAAACAAGACTTGCAAATCCCATGAAGTTGACATTTTGCACTTCTCTAGTGGATTTTGTTATAGATAACTTTACTAAAAGTTGGTGCTGATGTCCAATTTTGGTATATGCATTCTCCTTGATTGCTGACAAAATGTTGGAAATACTTGCCTAAAATATACTTGCAGCTGGTATATGGATTCTCCTTTATCATTAGTCTTTAATTGCAACATCTTTGCTATCGTTTGCAGATCAACCACTTATGAGAAATTTGTATATCAAACTGCTCAAGGCTTTGAACTGAGATGGTTGAAATGAAAGGCAATGTGCAGTCATTGGGAGATCAAGCTTGGAACACCCAGCAAGTTGTATTATTCTTTATCATCATGTAAACCTTATGAAATTAGAAAGCTTGTTAAGCTAATGAAATGGATTAATGCTTTATGAAATTGCCTTTGTTGGATCTATTGGAGTTTATATATTATCAAAGTTGCTTTTAGTAAAATATTAGAGTCACTTTCATACCACTCTCAACTAAGTAAAAACAATTGTCCAAGGGAGCTAATACGACTAAATGGATAGCAAAAACTGTTGTTGGAGCCATTACAGCACAATAAGACTCTACATCGAAACCATTGTCTAATAAAAACTCAAACAACAGTTTTTTTTTTTTTCCAGAAACATGCAGTATCAAATACAAATAGACAATGCTTTCTTCAATTTTCTGTTGTCTTGTTTAAATCTAGTCCATAGAAAACAACTAGTCAGATGATGTACAACCTTCATTTAGACAACAGTTTATTTACAAGCCAATGTTTTCTAATTGTTCTTCACAAGTTTCTCTCTTCTAGCAGCTGTTGTCTGAAATTGACTTGCACAAGAGTTAAATACTCGTCGCTGTTGTTCTTTCTGGTGTTCAGACAATAGTCATGTAAGTCGTTGCTGTTGTGCAAAATCTCCTCAGACGACAGTTATGTCCTATTGTCTGATTCACCCATCAGACGACATTGAGATAGACAACAGCAACGTGCCTTATCAGACGACAGTGAAAAACTGTCGTCTGATTCATTTTTTGGCCTAGTGTCAAAGAGGCCATCAATCTTATTCCTTCTCCTCCTTATCATTGTAGTTAAGTGGAAGAATTTTGTATTTCTATCCCCTTCACAAAGCCACTTATCTCTAGACTTTTGTCTCCAAAAAAAGGCTTCAGCATCTCGAATTTGCTCATATTGAGAGCAGATCCTTCTCGAGGTTTAGAAGAAAAGGAATATTTTGTCTTCCCAAGCTCCTTTGGATCCCACAGATTCTAGCCAAAAGAATCCTCTTCTGCTTGAAAATATTACCAAACACTTCTTTATTCCAAATGCTGAGAGAATGGGCAAGAGTAGTAGTTTTAACCTGTAAATCACCAGAGCAGTTGTTCCAAGTTTCATTAACCATATCCATATAGCTCTCATGCTGCATCCACATAGCATGAAACCTGAAAGGAGAATTTCTTCTGGTGGTCCACAATGATCAGATTTCATTCTAGCCAAATGCATAATACAAGCATCAGGAAAGAGGAGCCTCCAATCACAGGAACAGAAACCTCGATCAAGTCTTTCTTTTACAAAGTTATTTTTCCAAGTATAATCAGCACCTTGGTATCCCATATCAATTAAACCATTCCTACACACCCAATCTTGCATACCACCAAATCTGTAGTGCTGAGATCCACCAATCTTATCAGAATAGGACAATAGTTCATTAAAATCTCCCACAATCAACCCAGGAAGCTTAACTCGATTAGCCAGGTTATCCAAGTAACTCCACAAATTGCTTCTAGAAGTATTACAAGGGCTAGCATATATGCCAGTTAACATCCAGCTCTGAGAACCATTCCAACCAACTCTCACAGAGATGGATTGAAAAGTAGTATCAATAATATCATGAAAAACTTGTTTCTGTTCCAAAGTAACCAAAGGCCACCAGAAAAACCATTGGCTTCCATCACTTTATAGTCAATGAAACCAAGAGAAAGTAAGTATTTCCTTGCCCCCTCAAATTGGATACAAGGCTCACAAACAAACAATAAATCAACATTGTGCATTTTCACTAAGTCCTGAATTGAGGACCTGAATTTCTCACTCCTAGCTCCACGAGCATTCCAAAAAAGGATGTTATCCATAAAATTAGTTAGGAGGAGATGGGTGGAAACCCAGATTAGGCATCAACCATACCATCCCCAACTTGGGAAGGCAAGTTATCATTATTGGTCAGAATGCTATTGTCAGCAAAGATCTTCTCGACAAAACACTCAGAAACAAGGTTATTGGAATTTTGGATGTCATTACCAGCTATATTATCCTCAGGGGGACAGTGGCCAAAGATAGCAGAAATTCCCTTACCAAAAACATTAGCATCCACATTCTCGAAGGAAAGCTTCTTGAATACATGAGGCTGATGTTTAGTAGTGGAAGAAGTGGTACCTTTGGATTTCCTTTGGTATTGTAAAGCAGATTTTGAAGTATTACAACTATCAACATTGTTGGACACATCTTTCATTGGAACTCGTGCCATAGTTTTCAAGGTCCCCAAGGATGAGGTACCAATACCAATATCATTGGTTGCTGAATTGGCACCAGGTTTAGCAGCATTTGGCTTGTTGAAATTCTTCTTTTTATCCTGGAAGCTAGCCCACAATTTCACAATAGGAGGAGTTAAAGGTTTGGTTGCATTATCAACAATAGTCTCAGGTTCATGAGAAGGCAGTTCCTCCTCATCTTGTAGCACAGTAAATCAAGAACCCATGTTGATATTTTTCTTTGCTTCCCCACTATCATTGGTTCTCCTCTTATTCCTGTAATTCATTAGCATCCATGGCCCCATGTCCTCCTTGAGAATAGAATGAGCTTGGGAAGTGTCCATGTCCTATTGAGAATCAGAAGTTGCTTTAGGCACCATTGCCTGTTCATTGGTGTTACTACCGGCATCCTGATCTTGAGAGTTAACACTTGGTTCAGTGTGCAGAGTTGGGCACTTGTTCTTAGCATGACCAAAACAACCACATTCAAAACAGATCATATAGATTCCTTCATAAACAACATGGTAGGCAACAGATTCCACCTCAACAAAACCCTTATGTTAAATCTGACGTGGGAATAACATATTTTCTGTCAAATTTGACAAGGCAACCCTCTCATCTGTCTTTTTTTATTTTTTTTATTATTGTTTCCCTCTTTCCTGCTCTCTCTCTCTCTCTCTCTCTCTCTCTCTCTCTCTCTCTCTCGTTCTTCCTATGCATCCAAGTCTATTTTCTCTCCTTCTCCCTCGTTTCTTCTCTTCTCTATCTTTCTTCCTACCCAGACCAAAACCTTCAGATTCCTACCCAGATCTCTTCTCACCATGAATAGACCATAACGAGTTGCAGCAGAGAGAGAGAGTATGGGTGGAAAACAGAAACAGACAAAGCGCAGCACACTTGGCGACACTCTTAAGACATTGAGATATATATTGTCTTTTTTAAAATAAAAATCAAGATATGCGTTTCCAATTACGACTATGATTTTCATTTGGGGAGTGCTGCTGCGGGTTTTGTCCTTTGAGATGAGTATGTGATAATACTAGGATTGATAACGTTTAAGCTTAGAGGAGGGTGAATAGGTTTTGATGAAAATTATGCTTAATTTTAACTTGAATAAAATTACCAAACTGTAGTAAGTGATTGTAGTTGCCTATCAATCCTTACGACCCAGATTTTGTGTTTTAAAAAATAATAGTGAAGAGAGCAACACACAATCAAAAGGCACAACATAAATAAATAACTCAAACACAAGAGATTTGCTGATGTAGTAAAACCCTCAAATCGAGGTAAACAACTGCGGGCCTTAACTCTTGAAGGCCAACTGTAAAGCCACTCACTAGATGAATATGAACAAACAAATATGAACTTACAACCAACGCGAATAGCTCTGAACTCGGTTATTTCTAACTAGACTCCTCTAGATGGCTGCACGAACACCACATTTTTTTTCTCCACCTTCAGAAATTCTTCCACTCGTCCCTCTAACTTTGACACATGAACTATGCACGACACTTCCTTCGAACTGATCTCGTGGGGTTCTCGGACGTGCAGATGATATGAATGAAATGAGAGTGTTTGATTGACTTATCAATTCACTTCAACATGAAACAAGTGAATTAATAGTTCTCAATGAAGCTCATGAGTTTCTCTATGAATGGAAAAAAAAAAAAAAAAAAAAACTCTCTCAACTAACAATGGACGCACAATATAATCTTCAGAAGCGTCCAAGAAAGAAAATACTTTTCTCCTATTTGTATGCACAGCCAACATCCCAAGACATCAAGGGAATTTAAAACTCTATACCTAATTGATTTCTATTAGGAAAGAAATATTCCTAAAGAATATCTAGGTAATAAAAACTGATTTTCATCCCTAAATAAGATGCTATGCATAACTAACCAAATCAGTCAAATAAAATGCAATCCTATAAATTAGACATATGATTGATTTCAATTGAAACTCGTCCATAATGGTAAACTAACATTAATCACGCACAACTACCTTTCAGACTACTTCGGGATTGAAACACAGTCTTCAATCCCTTCATGCAATCACACAAGAAACAACCATGCTATATGAGATGCAATGAATGAATTTCCTTTTTAGAGAATCATCTAGGATCAGCTGGGGTCTTGATCTTCATCTTGTGATTCAATCGCTTTAGTCTTTACTTCAAATACTCACACAATTCTAACCTAGGCCTAAGACTCATTGTTTTGTATAGGGAATGCCAATACACAAAATTCTTATACTAACAGCATGGCAACGCTATTTTTGCCTGGTCCAGAAACATTGGGATCTCTTCTGTCCCTGTTGCGGAAGGAAATGCGCTTCGAGATGGCCACTATCATGCCCTTCTCCTCGGATGTAGGAAGATTTTTGCGGAAGGTGATTCCAAGCTTCTGATTGACGTGGTCAATAACAAATGTGCCACTCTGTGGAGGATTCGTACTCTTGCCAGAGATATCGTTAACCTTTCTAGCAACTTTGAGCACATTGTCTTTGCGTTCACCCCCCGGGAGGCAAAATTTGTGGCTGATGTGATGGCGAACCAAGGTCACCATTTAAAGACTCTTGCTACTTGGAAAGGGAAACTCCCCCTTTCAGCCCTTTCTGCTTTCAACTTTGATTCTTTTAGTTTCGATTGTCCCAGGGGCTTCTGGTTGTAATTTTTGTTTTGCTTCTCAAAAAAAAAAAAAAGGATTTTCATTTGGGAGGTCATGTGTTCGAGTCCTTTTAAAAGTGGAGAGGGAAAATAGAAAATTGAGCATTTCTATACCATAAAAGCTTCTCTCTCCCAAATGTTGGATTTCATTATGCTACCCAATGATGTCAAAATCGTATTGTCCTACAAGATATACATGTCGAGGAAAAGAGGGTATTTTTCACCAATAATGTCTGGAGGCTTAGAGGACTTTCAGGATGATACCTGAACTTACAAAGTTATTAATGTGATACTTTGACTCATATTTTCTTATCAACGTGATACTTCCATTAGTCTACTGTCGATAGACTGTTAAATGTGGGGTTATATCCGGTATTTTCTCTAATTTTTCTTTTTTAAAAATTCTAATTATTGCCAAAAAAAAAAATTGCTTACCTTCTTCTCCCTCTATCCACTGCATCTAGGTTCAAGAAAAAATAATAATTACTAGTCTGGATTCAAGAACCATGGAAGCAAGAAAATAAACCTTTAATTACCCATGCATTCAAATTGAAAGAGATCTCCGATTGGTACCCAAAGATTCAAGTAGAAACAAAACAAAATGAATGGTCAATTGCACTGTAGAGAGAAATTAGTGGGTGCAGATGGTTAATCCCATAGTGATTGAACCAAGGATTGAAATTTCTCTGAAACTGTCAAAATTTCCATTGAAATTTCCGTAATATTGAAGTACCAATACGAAATTCATAATATGTCATTCCAGTAAGGAGTTTTCTGAAATTTTTCGTTAATTTCCATGAAATTCTCACTTTCTGAAATATTTACATATAAATAACATAGGCTAAATACTGATTACGACCCTGTAGTTTGGGTCCAAAATCAATTCAGTCCTTGAACTTCTAATTTCATCAAGAACACTCCTGCACTTTCAATTTTGATCTAATAGATCCAATTTATTAGTCTTCCGACAACTGAGTCATTTAACTTATTGACATGACTCATATATGACCTATGTTTTATGATGTGGTGGCCTGCATAGTCAATTTAAGAGTGAGATCCACTATTAGAAATCTTTCAAATATATAGTTTTTCAACAAATAATCCAACTATAACTTAAACCAATAACAGAATATTAACGAATTGGACCTATTAGATCAAAATTGAAAGTGCAGGGGTGTTTTTGATGAAATTAGAAGTCCAAGAACTGAATTGATTTTGGACCTAAACCACACGGTAGTAACCAGTATTTAGCCCAAATAACATATATGAAAAATTCACACCAAAATTTTGACCGAAATTTCCCCGGAATTTTTGTGAAATTTCGTATATCACCAACAAATCACAATAAGTGGTTGCCTAAAATAACTATGTCACTAATGGTAGTTATGACTACACTTTTCATGAGGCGAATTATAGAAATGATAGAGAGAGTGGCAAATCATGGCAATACAACCAATATACTAGTGATAGTCGTACTTGGTGCATATCGTGGATACAAGTTCAGAGTTCGAAATACACAAAGAATGCACGATGGGCATACACTATACCACAAAGTGAACCAAATGATCGACATTTATCAGACAACACTTCACGACTGTTAACTTCTTTAAATCAGTTGTGTCTTTTCTTCTCAACCAACAAATAGTAGCTAGATGAAATTTCAAAAATAGGGACACAGTTGCAATGTATTGCTATTGTCTGAAAAATTGATAAGCCCAATTTTTTTTTTAATTTTTTAATTTTTTTTATTTATCCAAAACAGTCATAATCCTACCTAAACCTAGTTTGGGTTTCCCTCCCTTAGCTAAAAAAAATGGGTTCTCTTATTATGCCTCTCTCCCCAATACCCAAACCCACCCTCTTTTCGAGCTCATCTCTTTTCTCTCATCACCTAGAGTCACAAAAGTTTCATCATCTCTCGCGCGTGATCTCTCAAGAAGCCCGAAATCTCATATTCCTTTAATCTTGAAATCCTTAGAAAATTGTAATCCCCAAATCGAAATCCAGGCCGAAAATCTTTTTTTGTCTCTAGAAACTAAGCATTTGAGCTCTGAATCTACTGTCAGAATTGAAACAAGGGCAAGAATCCTAGCCTTTAACTTTGGGGTTGTGATTTGATAAGTTGTTGTTGTTAGTTGATTTAATGGTATCGTTCCTGGATGAAGATGAAGACTTGGAGCTTGGGTTTGGAACACTGCCAGGTTTCTATCGAGAAGATAGAATTGGGTTAGTAGTGGATAAGATAAGGTGACGGTGATTTGTTTGTTGTGGGGGTGGTCAACAAATTTGACCCTACAATCAAGACAATTAAAGAGAAGTAATGGCAGCAATAAATACAATAATTAATATAGCTGTAAATGTGACGATAAATGCGACATTTAGTATGGTAATCATGGCCGCCAATAAGTGACGGTTATTGCAGGAGTGAATATAGTCTTAATGGTGGTTTGCCGCCCAAGTCATTACGACTTGCTATGCAAGTTTACTTGCAGCCCACGCCGAAATGCATCTATAAATAGGCGATTCGACATCGAGGTATATGATCGAATTCCAATTATCTCTACTCCACAACTAAGAAACATACTGACTTAGGCATCGGAGGGTTTTCTGCAGGTATGTACCCCCCTTCTCCTCTAGCCGACGGTCAAACTCCAGGTCAACGCTCAAGGGAAGCTTCTCGATTGTTCCCAGGTCAGCTTCCGCTCCAGTGTGCATTAATTGTTGGGTCAAACTCCTCTATGGAATTTTTTGACACCAACAAGTGGCGCCATCTGTGGGAAACACTTTTCCCTAAAAAGTGATGGCGGGAGCTGCCCCTGACGGGATTCCATTTCTGTCACTGAGGACTGGTAGTGACGAACTTCTTCCCCACCAGCCACCGAACGGGTCCATCCCGAGCCCCATCGGCGACTTGAACTTGCCTCCAGCTGACGAGACGCAAAGGCTAAGGCAAGAACTTGAGCAATTTTAGACCGTGAGGCTCGTTGTCGACAAAAACTTGAAAGGGTCCTACAACTTGACAGTGATTCGTCAGACGACGACGCCATAGGCGGTCTCCATCAAACTAACAAAGTGGTAGCCAACGCAGGCGCCAGCGACGTTATTGGGGGAATCTCTGGTGGACCCCTTGTCAAGGGGATGGGAGGCACGTCGAATGGGGGACAGAACGGCAGAGCCGGATTAGGCTAGTCTAAGAAGGCACGCAACAAATCATGGCGTGAAAAGATGGAAAAAATGATTGATGCATGCAAGCGTGCCGGCCCATGAGAGCTGGCAGGGGAAATCGCCAGAGACGTCGGTAAGTCTCCGTTTACCGATGACATCTTGAATGCGGCAAATCCCCGCAGGTTTACCACGCCGGTATTCCACAAATACTATGGAACGACCGATCTGGTGGACCATATCAAGGGATACAAATAACTGATGTCCATCGAGACAACCGACGAGAAATTAACGTGCAAGATCTTCCCTTCTAGTCTCACGGGGCCGGTGTCGACATGGTTCCAAGATCTCAAGCCGCATTCCATACCAGATTTCGACACATTGAGCCGCGCTTTCATTTCATAATACTTTTGCAATCGCAAGCAAAAGAAGAATATGGCGACTCTGTTTAGTACAAAGTAGAAGCCGGAAGAGAAGGTAGGAAATTTTTTTGAAAGGTTTAGAGCTGAAATGAGCCATGTTAATTGTGCTCCTCAATACGCCACAATCGCATTCCGAGAAGGATTGCTTTTGGGAACACCGTTATACGACAGCTTGCTATGCGATCCACCAAAGGACATGGACGACATCATTACAAGGGTTGAGGGGGAGATCAGAATTGAAAAAGCCAAAAAAGCACGTGAGGCCCGACTCACTGCCTTTGTCACCTCGAGAGAAGTTGAATGGAATAACACAAAGAATGACATTCAAAGTGATAGAGGAGGAAAACCTCAAAATTATCCCCTTGAAGAATGGTTTATGATTCACCCCGTGACCATATACAAAAGACATAGTCACAAAGGAATATTTGAGAAGCCGCCCCCCCCAACCAGAGGCTAGTGACGAGGGTGAGAGAAGTCGATATTGCCCGCTCCACGAGGCAAGGGGGCACAACATATATAAGTGTTAGGGAGTGCGACCTACAATCCTTACAGCAATGAAGACTGGTAAACTCCTTCAGTATAAAATGACATGAATTAAGGCAATCAGAGGGCTCATGGAAAAGTCCACGTGTCGAAATTCATCTCGAGTAATAGAGAAGGCACGATAATATGGTGACTTCGTTTTGATAAAAAATGGCATAACTCGTAAAACTCAGGTAAGAAAAATAAAAGAGTTTAAGTGATTTTTGCACATGTTAATATCTCATTCGAGAGACTATTGAAATTATGTATTTTGTATTTCTCGTGTAAATAATATCATTGGGGCTGGTTTCTCGAGTAGGACAGTCCTATTAATATGTATGACTGGTTCCTCGAGTAGGACAGTTGCATTCAATCCGTAGACACTGGTTCCTCGAGTAGAACAGTTACGTCGTTTGATTCATAGGAGTTGGTTCCTCGAGTAGGATAGTTGCCTTAATGGTTCAAAATTGGTTCCTCGAGTAGGACAGTTGCCTTAATGGTTCGACATTGGTTCCTCGAGTAGGACAGTAACATTTGATTTATAGGAGCTGGTTCCTCGTGTAGGACAGTTACCTTAATTCTTCGGGTAGGATGACGTGCCTCACCCCTGGCCGCCAGCGGGGGTGGGATATGGACCACACCCTCGCTGCAGGAGGGGGTGGGATGGCGTGCTTCACCCTCGCCGCGGGAGGGGGTGGGATGATGGACCACACCCTCGCTGCAGGCGGGGGTGGGATGGCGTGCCTCACCCCTTGCCTCGTGCTGGGGTGGTATGATGTGCGGCGAGGGTGTGGTGGCGTGCCTCACCCCTCGCTGCAGGCGGGGGTGGGATGGCTTGCCTCACCCCTCGCTGCGGGTTGAGGTAGGATGATGGACCACACCCTCGCTGCAATTGGGGGTGGGATGGCGTGATAGATTTTGCCCTTGCAGGACGTGGAGGTTATGCAAGTGGTACTGAATCCGACCCCCACGGGAAATGGGGGCAATCCTGTCCTCGGAAGATGATAAGGAGCAATGTGCGGAGGGCGAACCTTCCTATTCGGTTTTCAAATCCTCTAATACAAAATTTTTGTTTAAAAGGCTCTGTGCGTAGGGTATTTTGCTTTTGTTTTGTTTTTCTTCTTGAGAGATTGCATAGAAAAGAAAAACAGGGAGGCATGTAGGGAAGTGAATTCTATTTCGAGGAATGCGCAAGGAGGAGAACTCTCGAGGAGGCAAGTTTTTCTCGAGGAGGAAAACTCTCAAGAAAGCAAAGGCTCGTGGAGATAGGTTTCTCTCGAGGAGGTGAATTCTCGAAGAGATGAAAAAAGTAAACGTTTAAAGAGGCAAGCTCTTGAGGGAGAAATCGAGCAAGGCACCCAAGGTTAGTACATACAATGATTAATTCTGAAATGATTGATAATTTAATGCTTGTTGGTAAATACTCGAGGAGGCGGATCCTCGAGGGAATGATCGTGCCAACCATGCAAAAATGATTGAAGAGAAAAGTACTCAACTGTAGAGAACCAATGAAGGAGGTGTGTCAAAAGAAAATTATTACTGTTTTATTAAGGCTCATTACAAACATCGGTAGTTGGGACAGTTCCAAAGGAAAAATCCAACAAGGGTAAGAGCAACATAACTACGAAAAAAGAAAGAAGCAAAAGTCAATCACTATGCAATGAACTCTGGGCATTCATTTGGATCAAGGGGTGGAAGACACTTCTTCATCCCTATGGCCATGGCCCTCCGAAGCGTTGGATGCGGGTGAGGGAACGTCTCCAGGAAGCATGCCTCGAATGGGAGAGTAGCACATGGGGGCAAATCCATAGTAACGATCGAACTCGTCAGGGCCTACGTAGCACTTGTCCTCCACTCTGGTCAGGGCTTGGTTCCACCCAAGCCGAAAAGTTTTGGCTGATACGCGCTACATCTGAGCAACCCCTCTCTCAAACTCTTCCTCCTTGCTCCGAGTTACTAAGTTCAAATCGGCTTTCAACGTCGCTATCTGACGATCTTTGTCCTCGAGGAGGAGACTTAGGTCCACCATTGTTTTCATCTGTTCGTTAAGCTCATTTTCTCTGGATTTGAGTTGGCGACTCGCCTCATCCAACTATTGTTGTTGCTTCAATTGGAAGGCATCGAGGCTGTGCAGGAAGTGGTAGGATGCCATGAGGGCCTATATAGGAAGGAAACGAACTAACTAAATTGAACAAAATGAAGTGAAGAGGAAAAAGGGAAAAGTACTCACATCCAGCTGAGAAGCGCACATATCATTGTAAAGCTCCGTAGGACTCTTTGGAGGCAGCTCTGAATTGGGCCTTAGTGATGCAAGGGCACTAGCTACCGCTGACGCGGCTGGACCATTGGCAAACATGGATTTTCCTGCCAAAACATAGGAGTTGTTGCGCTTCTTGAAACTTAATTCTAGAACTTTGGGTGGAGGAGGAGGCATCATGACCGATCGAGTTGCCGATGACGTAAGGGCGCTTCGAGGGGATGGATGAGGTGTAGTATCTGGCACGGGTGGCGGAGTAAAATGAACCCTCCGCAGCCGAGAATGCGATGACATGTCTCGAATCGATTCCCCTCGAGAGGAATGAGACGGGCCATCGCTAGCGACGAGATCTCCAACCTTACGTTTTCTTACCTTCCGAGGTGGAGGAACCGATTGAGGTAGTTCCCTTACTGAACCATATGAAACTCCTTCATCCGAAACATTACCCTGGGACCCACCTTCCTCTACTTCAAGGCTTTCTCTGCTTCGTTCCCCTTGACGGTGGCCACGGCCGAGCAAGGAACTATTAAGTGAAATGTATCCTTGGCCTCGAGATACTCTGCAAATATTGATTCGCAATCATTGGATATGTAGAAGTGGTTCTCGATCTGTACAACATGGAGCGCTAGGTCCTTCCCAGAGAGTGCATGGTCGATATTTTCCTGGTAACTGCCAAATAAAGATGATGGGCGGTTGGATGTAGCCTCGAGGAGATTCTCACGAGTTACAAACTGAGACGGAAACCACTCCCACTGCACAAGATGACTTTCTAACCACGCAATGCGACTGGGGGGAAGATTGATCTTAGCTTGAGAGAGTTTGTAAGCTGCAAGTTAAACACGTGAAACGAGTGAAGGTCTATCGACAGGCACTGTAGAGGGAATTAAAGGGAGAAAACGGTTAATATACGTACTAAGGTAGTCTGCGAACTCTCTCGGGGGTAAAAGATCCAGCTCAGGGGAGTGCCATTCACCAGTGATCAACAAGGCCCTGGATTTCCATCTCGATAGTTATTGGATAAACCTCAGAACACCTTCATCCTTGGGCATGGAGTAAAGTTAAAATATCTGAGTTTCCCAATTCTGGCACAATTGTACAGATAAAGAAAATCTGAAAGCCCCAGAGAGACCCCTCCACTTCCAACCCATGATTAAAAATGCAGATAGAAGCAGATAAGCATGTGGATTAAGTTAAAGTGGGTGCAAACCGAGTATAGCTCACATGAGTTGGAAGACAGGGTGTATTGGAAACTTGATAAATCTCAGGTGTTGAGGAGATAAAATCAAGGCACCAACAGGCACGTTTTCACCAGTGTGAATTTCGGTGTCCGTAGGGACAGGTGAAAGCTTAACAGATTTCGGTATGGAGTACTCCTTGATCTACTTTTCGATGTCACGATCCATCGGTTTCCAAGGCACGGATACCTCAACTCTCTTCGAAGTTTTCTTTTGAGTTTTTGCTGAATCAGTGTGCTTGATGCGAACCATGGATGCGGGAGGAAGAAACTACGAAGAGCAAAAGGTAGTTAATTTTCCTATGCATAATGTGAAAAAAAAGGAGAGACAAAAAAAAAAAAAACAATAAAGAAGAAAGAAAGCAAAACAAAAGACAAAAAAGAGAGAGTAATGAGAGGATACAGAAGGTACCGGGGCGGGTTCGAGCTAGGGGGCTTAGACCGCCAAGGGAGGCTGGCCGGCTAGGAGTAGCCTGCGAAACTCGGGAGCGTCGGCAAGGACCTGGGGCGACAGGGGTCTGCTGCACCGAGGATGGATCGTGGCTGAGTCGAGCGGGGTTGGAGGCCGGGCAACGTGGCACTGAGGCCGATTGCGGGCTGGAGCGGCGGCACGGTGATGATGCGAGGCTGCACAGGTCTGGGGCTGATCGGGGTGCAGGCAGCCAAAATAGACCAGCTGGGGTCAAGAGTAGGCGTCGCCGGCGAAGTTAAAGATGGTGTGAGGAACCAGGTGAGTAGAGGTCATCTTTATAGGGATGAGGCTGCTAAAAATCACAGAACAATCAGAGGAGAATGCAGATGAGGTTGGAGACCTATCCGGGTCGGGGTGAAATCAGGCCTGGGTAGGGTGGGAGAACGGGGTCAGGTCTGACCCGTTTCAAAAAAAAAAAAAAAAAAATTGGGTTGGGAGACCAGATTTGGTCTTGAAGGCAGAGTTGGGCCTTGAATGGTGCAGTATGGGTTCCGTGTGGACTTAGGGGACTTCATCTTGGATTCCTTCTCAAATGGGTGCCCAAAGCAAAATGCTCGCGTGGCCTATTTTCAAGAGTTCAAGCTTTCGAAAATTTTCTCTTCAGATGGGTGTCCAAAGAGAAAATTTGGGGGCATTGTGAGGGTGGTCAACAAATTTGACCCTACAATCAAGACAATTAAAGAGAAGTAATGGCAACAATAAATGCAACAATTAATATAGCTGTAAATGCGACGATAAATGCAACATTCAATATGGTAATCATGGCCGCCAATAAGTGACGGTTATTGCAGAAGTGAATATGGTCTTAATGGTGGTGTGTCGCCCAAGTCATTGCGACTTGCTATGCAAGTTTACTTGCAGCCCACGCCGAAATGCATCTATAAATATGCGACTCAACATCGAGGTAAATGATAGAATTCCAATTATCTCTACTCCACAATTAAGAAACGTACTGACTTAGGCGTCAGAGGGTTTTCTGCAGGTACCCCCCCTTCTCCTCGAGCCGAAGGTCAAACTCCAGGTTAATGCTTGAGGGAAGCTTCTCTATTGTTCCCAGGTTCGCTTCCGCTCCAGTCCGCATTAATTGTAAGACCTCAGAAATTTGTTATTAATTCCAAAATGTTTCCTGGGATTAATAAAGTGTTCGTTTGTATGATTTCGTGGTTCGAGGGTGGAGTGGAATTATTTTCGGGCGAATAATTATTTGAAGTGCACTTTTTAGGGGGTTACGAAGTTTGACTTTTTATACGTTTAGATTCTGTGAGAACTTCCTTCATGAAAGTTGTAGAGCACGTCGATACGAGTTCGTGGACATATGAAACGCGGAAATTGGAATTCGTATGAAGAAGTTATGGCCGTCGGAAAAGGTTTCCATTTTGGTATATATGGGATTTTTCCGAAAATTAATCAGAAAAATCTGAAGTTTCCAAAAAGGGAAACTTTTCTCTCTCTTCGATCCCGAGCTGAGTTTCGCCTTCTCACCTTCGCCGGCCGATTTCTTCCTCGTCCGGCCACCTTTTGCTTCTATTCCAAAGGGAATCCTGCTCTCCTAAGTCCCCTCTACACGTGTGTGGTGGTGATTCGTCGTGGGAAGCACCGTAGACAACTCTACAAGGCCGAGAAGTTGCACGGTGGAGCTGCAAATCGCCTCAAATATCCGGCCTTGGTTCTCCCAGCTCCGGCCACTATTGCTCGAGTTCTTTGGGGGCTTTTCTAGCCCAGAGGAAGTAGAAGCTACACCCAAGAAGGCTTGCAGCGATTTGATCTGTGGTGATCGAATTTTGAAGATTGCGAATCTAGGTTGGTTTTCAAAACTTGCGAGGTAAATTCCTACCAAATGACTTTGATTCAGACTTTGTGCTAGTTATGAATGTTTCAATTGGAGTTGAGATGAAGAACTTTCATGTTGTGAGTTTTGCCAAATTCCGACTTTGGGCCGGTGGCGGTGCCGCCACTGTGGTGGTGTTTTCTGGCGGTTTCCGGCCATCTCAGGGATGGTTTATGTTCCCGATTTCGATCTACTCGTCGATACGAGCATTTTGATATGTAGTTTGTAATTTTTGGATATCGTATGATTAAGTTATGAATTTTACGATTTTGATCGATTTTGATCGTTCGATTTTTGATCTGTGAAGATCGGATTGTCCGATAAGATTTATTGATCGTAGGACTGTCCCGATGACTTTGTGTGGTCACGGGTGACGATCCAACCGCTGGATCGTCGTATAAGTGCGTTTTATGAATGGTGTGCTAAGTTGAGACCCTATTTGATTAGGTGATTGACGGTTTGAGTTGGCGAACGATTGTGAATCGTATTTTGAGCTGTTAAGAAGACGCAGCGGGATTGGAGGTGAGTAAATCTCACATGGTTCATTTACGAACGGAATTTCATTAATTACATTTAATTGTTATGTTTGAAAAATGATTTTAAGAAAATGAGTTTTTAAGTATATAAAAATGAATTTCTCAGTTTTTACTACGTGTGAACTATAGTGTAATACCCCGAAAAATCCAAATTATTTTCCGAGGACATTTTTGAATGATTTCGTGGTCATAGGAGATTGTACGAAGCTTGGAGAAGTGTGGAATTAGTTCGAACGATTTTATTTCGAAAACGTACGTTAATTAGGGGCACGCGAAAATTGACTTTTTATACGTACAGAAATTGGGAAAACCTCCTTCATGAAAGTTGTAGAGCTCGTAGATACGATCGCGTGCATATGTGGAACACAAAAATCGGAGTTCGTATGAATTAGTTATGATTTTTCGAAAAAGTTTCCAGTTTTGTATAAAGCTTCCATTTTCGGAAATTTCCAAAAATATTTTTCATTTTTTTCCCTTTTGGGAAACTCAGTTTTCTCTCTCTCTCTCCCGAGCCGCGTCGGCCTCCTCCCTTCGCCGGCGTTGTTCTTGCTCCACAGACCACCAAATCACTCCAAACTTCTTCCATCGTGTTCGCCTCTCCCTTCGCACGGCGGCACGGCCTGTAGCGGCGGCGGCAAGCTTGTTTCGATTTGAGTTCGATTTTAGTCAACGCCGGTTTTCTCCTAGCTCCGGCCACCAAAACTTCCGATCCTTAGCTCTATGAACTCGTCTCAACCTGCTGATAATTATACCAGAAGGATCGCACCTGGAGTGACCGGTTTTACGTTCGTCGGAGCTCGGCCGGTTTTCGATCGAAAACCAAAACCTTTCGATCGTGATATCTCGAGCTGTAGTGCATCTTTTTGATTGATTATTGCACCAGTGAGTTCGGCTTGATGTGCTTAACAACTCTCCAGAAGGAATAGAGGCCTCAAATTGAAGTTTTTACGTCGAAATCAAGCTCGCCGGTTTCTGCGATTTTCGCCGGATTCTGGAAAATTTCCGGCCACCCCAAATGTTTTAGGTAATTTCGACCCCTTCCGGTCATTTTCAGACTTCATGCTAGTTAGGAAAATTGTTGGGCTGGATGAGATGAAGAGGAGCAGCCTGGCCCCGACACCATTGGCGGTGGTCGGCGGCGGCTCTGACCCTAACTCCGGTGGCCCTTTCCGGCCACCTCCGGGGGTCAAAAATGTGATTTCTTTACATTTTTAGATTCTACATTCCAATACGATCGTTTGCATATATAATTCATAATTTGTGGATATCGTATGATTTAGTTATGAATTTTACGGTTTTGATTAATTTCGATTGTTCGATTAATGATCTGTGAAGATCGGACCGTCCGATGGACTTGTAGTTTTGATATGTTGATCGTATGACTGTCCCAGTGACCATGTGTGGTCATGGGCGAAGATCCGACGGTTGGATCTTCGTATAATTGCTAATTAGTGATTCGGAGTGCGATTCGTGAGAATCCGACCGTCGGATTTTCATAAAATTTTGTGGAGACGTTTATAAGGACGATTCAGGAAGATCCGACCGTTGGATCTTTGTGATAATTTTGGAGGATGATCCTTAGGGCGATTCGTGAGGATCCGACCGTTGGATCGTCATATAATTTCGATCTGACCGTTGGATCGTCGTTTAATTTTGTTTATGAGTTGTTGGCTAAGTTAAGATCATATTGGATTAGGTGATCGACGGGATGATTTGGCGGACGATTCGTATAATCGTGGTTGTGCTGCTAAGAAGACACAGCTGCCACTACTAGAATAATGTCATTAGACATCGCCACTATTAAATCGGTCAGGATTGCACCTGATGTTAAAAATCATTCTAACATCAGTTTGTGAAAAAACCGATTTCTATTGGTATTATAGACATCAGTCACTAACTGAAACGATGAGAAAGGTTTTGTTCGAAATTTTTTTTAAAATGCGGAGGGACTAACTTTAAAAAATTTGAGAACGCGGGGACTAAAATTTCATTCCCCCCCATTCTCCCCCCCCCCCCCCCCCCCACTTAGTATTTTTTCCGCTTTCTCTAAAATTTCGAACCCAGACCTCCAGACCTCCTTCTCCAAGCTGACGGCTGACCTGCATCGACTCCCGATCTCCTTCTCCAAGCTGACCTGCGTCGACTCCCGACCTCATTCTCCAACCTAAGCCTACTGGAGCCGCCTCCAACCTGACCCCGAGTCCCCGACCTCGCTCTCTGACCCCGAGTTCCCCTGCCTCGCTCTGACCCCGAGTCCCCGATCTAGTTTTCCAGACCTCGAGCTTATTAGCCGACCTGAGCTTGTCATTCTCCAACGTCCAGTCTCGTAGGTCCTCTCTCTCTCTCTCTTCTCTTCGTTACCACCAGTACTGATTTTCTGTCCGGTTTTGATCTAAAGTTCAGTCTTTTTTGTTTAATTCTTGTGTATTTGAGTTGGGTTTGTCTTTGAATGGCTTAAATGTGTGGTATTTTGAGCTGAGTCTCAGTCGGAGTTGGATCCATACTTACAGACATGAAAGTCCTCGGAATCGATTTCAGCTGTGCTCTGGGGGCTCTTAGCAACGGCCAGTTTCCCGAGAAGGATTGCTTGCTTCCCCTTATTTCCACGCTCCTCAGCTACGCCATCGTCGCCGCTTCCACCACCGTCAAACTCCCTCAGGCACGTTCTTCTTTTCTTTTGCTTCCGATATCATAATTAAAAAGCAATCGCAGCTGTTTTGATTGGTTTCATGGTTGAAATTATTGTGTTCTATGGAAAATAGACTATAGATCTCTGATTTCATTAATTATGCGGTGAAAAAAGTTGTGTGATTTCAGTTAGGGTTGTATATTTGATGCCTGCATTCACGCTTTAATTTTCACTCCTTTCAAATGATGGAAGGTTTTGGTAGGTCAGAAGAGAAATCCAGAATCAGTTTGCTTAGCAAAGAATTCAGATACTGAAGTTTTCTGAAATTATTATTCAGTGTTAAATTTCCACATTATAGTGGCATTCGTCCTCTTTTTAAGTTAAACTGATTGTCAATTTTATAAGTATGTATGATCTTCATCTGTTGCCATTGGCATGTGGAAGCGCCACGTTGTGCAATTGTTTGCAGGATTATCTGTGTGATCTGAGTCTTTTGTCTTTCGACTGCAGATATTAAAGATTTTGGAACATGGAAGTATCAGAGGTCTTAGTATCTTGTCTTTTGAGCTTGAACTAGTTGGTTACACGATTGCTTTGGCATACTGTCTTCATGGAGGGCTTCCCTTCTCAGCTCATGGGGAACTGGCCTTTCTTTTGATCCAAGGTATGCCAAAGGCTTCTTATAATTTTCTTCTCAGCTCTAACATGTCTCCGGGAAATGCTTCTTAGATGTAAGGGTGAATTGCTTTTTCCATACTCAACCAGATTAAATATTTCAGATTTGCTTGACCCGTTCTGAAAGTTTTAGTCCATATAGTAGTGGTTGAATAGATCGTAGTTTTCAAACAAGGAGCCTCAGAACCTTGTTTATCATTTGTTGGCCTTATTGGACTAGGTGTTGTTGCATGCAATTCTGTAGCATTAGGAAGAGCGGTTATGGCAATCCCAAAGGATCTAACACTGTTCCCTATTTTGCTTGTTTTTTTTTTTTTTTACAGCTCTAATATTAGTTGCCATTATGTACTATTACTCCCAACCTGTGAGCATCAAAAGATGGATGACGGCATTACTGTATCCTTCTCGCTTAAGAATCAGTTTAATTTTTGTAATTTTATTTATTTATTTATTTAATCTACATTCTGTAAGATTGAAAATGGTGATGTACTTCTTCCTTAATATAATGGTTTTCCAGATATTGTGGTATAGCACCAACCATATTAGCAGGTCGAATTGATCCTGTTCTATTTGAAGCTCTATATGTGAGTAGCCACTTTCACTGTCCAGCCTATGAATCAGTGGACATGAATAGTAATTTATTTTTCCTTCTGATCTAAATAATTCTTTATATCATAGCCCGTCTGATGCTAAAACGATTTATTACAGGCATCACAACATGCAATTTTTCTCTTTGCCAAGATCCCGCAGATATGGCAGAACTTTTCTGTAAGTCAACACCTGCTTTGTTTCCAAATTGGTTATTATTACTACTAACATCGAATGTCTGTAAATGTCTTACTTTACAAGTTGCAAGGATTCATCTGGTTTACATATTGAATGTTTGCATTTTGCAATTAGGAGTTTGTGTTTATCTCTGGCAACTAATCCACTTGATTGTTATGTATTATTCTTCAGTTCACACATGTTTTAGGTACTTTCTCATGTTGATTAACTATTTCTTGGGCAGAACAAAAGTACAGGGGAGCTCAGCTTCTTAACGAACTTTATGAACTTTGGAGGTTCTATGGGTACGTTCAAATTGTTAAAAGGGCTGTATGCTGTAATGTGTAAGATATGTATTCCGGGGAACTTACAGATATTTAACTTCCTTTTGCAGTGAGAGTTTTCACCAGCATCCAAGAACAAGTCCAAAAAGTGGTATCCTAGACCCTTGGCTGTCACTTTAAGTTGCATTTTTAATGAATTAACTATAATAAAATGTGTGAATAACAAAGGTAGTGCATCTGTACATGTAGATTTCAAATAGGTTTTGGCGGTAAGTGGCCCACTTTTGAAGTGATAACTAACCATTCCTTTTGAAGTGACTGTAAATGTTTCTTAATTGAGGCCAAATAAAAAAAAAATTATAAGGAAAAAACTTGCACGATTAGTCAGTCTGTAGATGTGGCAAGTTCAAGTTCTCAGGTCCAAACAAAATTTAGTTCCATTTTTAGTGTTTGCATCACCATAAATATAATAAAGTAAATATCATGATGCTATCTGTTACTTAGTTTTTTTAAACCCTAAGCTATCTTGCTAGAGTGCCTCCATTTTTCATGTGCTTTTTCTGCGAGTTTGATGTTTATAGATTTTTTAATTCATTTGCTCTCCTTCATTATTTTTAAATGCCAAAATAATGAAGAAGGATCTGTCTTGTTAATAAGCACCAATTAGAGAACCGTGAAGAGGAAGGATTATTCATCCAAACTAGTATGCATACAGTTCGGGGTTTACTTTGTGTATTTAGAAATTCCTAAGGGTCTAATTGGTTCTGTTCTTGTTTGGTTAGTGTTACGACTGCAGCCATACTTGGAGTTCTGTATACCGTTGCTGGCAAATTCCAACCGCTGCCTCAAGATATTTATCACTATGGTACTAGTCCTTTGTAACTTGGTATATATTTCAAGATGTTTGGTATGCAGAGCATTACTAATAATTGCAGAAGTGAAACTTTAGAGCTCCTTTTTGCAAGATTGGGTTTGTTAAGCCTGGAGAATGTGATCCTTTGAGTTAATATTAGCTTGTACTGTTGCAGATTGTATTAGCTTGTACTGTTGCAGATTGGAGGGAACCTTTCAGTCTACCGAGAGGGTGGCTTTTGTGGGCTGGGATTGGTCTTGTTGGTGCTGTAGTTGCTGTGGCATTGACAGGGGCTGCCACGTCCTTTTTCAGTGGGCAAACCCCAGAAAGAGAGGTTTGGAGTTCATCTGATAATTTCTTTTTTCATTATAAAGTGCAGTGCACTCAATTCCTTATTTGCTCATGAAAGTGAATTGTCACTGAGTTGAAGGGAGAAGATATTGTGAAGTAATTTCAATGTATATGAGATCCTGGATGTAATGAAAACTAACATTGCAACTCATCATATCTGCCATAAAAAGGAAAAAAGTGCGGTATGTAAGCAATTATCCTTTATAGATTTTGGGAACTAATGTTACCGTACTGTAAATGTTATTTTTTGGCATATTATGATTTTTTTGGTTCTTTATTTCACACACTAATAATGATATCTGAATATAAGCTACCTGAACTAGAAGTAGATCATGTATATTTTAACTTCAAGGTCTTCCCATGTGTGGTATGGATTGTGGAAAATGATTTGGTAGTTGGTTTTAGTGTGGTGAATGATCTGTTCAGCTTTTTGTCTCTTTATTTACATCCTGATTCTGTTAAGCAAAGTCTTGATTGATCAGGCATCTGTTTTTGTGCTATGCTTGTACTTATATGATGTTTTAGTTTGGGTTTGCCAATTGAGAGATTAATTTCTACATTGTTATTTATGAGACTAACAGAAACTGTCATCTTGTGGCTTTCCGAAGATCAAAGCTTTTGGGATGATATTGAGGATGGGCCAAGGCTTTTGGGTCCTTTTGGCTTACAATAGGTAAGTAGTTTCTGGTCAAATGAATTAATTTAAAATCTAAATCTTTTAACTCTTTCGTTTATTAAGGACTGTGATTCCAATATTGCAACTAACACATTATATGAATGTGAATAGAAAGCACATAGACATCTGCGCATGAAATGCTGTTCTTAATTAGGCAAATGAGAAGGTAACCAGGAATTATATCATATAAAAAGGAAAGGAAGTAAATCAACATCTAACATGCAGAAAAACGATTGAACATTTGATGACACTTAAATGATTGAGAGTTGTGATAAATATTAACCATTCTTTCATCAACCTAGAAGACACATACGTAATTCATTTCGGATATTGTACACTTGGCCTTTTGAAAGTTTATCTAGATACATTTATGCTTTTGTTTATCTTGTTCAGGCTTTAGCTTCTAGCTAGCTGCTGATTTGTTATATAATTGAAGATTGCTATTACTATGTTTGTCTCACTTTCTGCAATCAAGTTTATGTTTTTGCTGCTAAGGATTGGAATTCTAGATTTTAAAACTTTAGTTAACGAGTCGGTCAATTTCTTCTGCTGCTTTGTGTGGTGCTGTCATGACTTACATTGTTATACATATTTGTAGTGGGCGGTAAAGGATCGGAAATGGTATACCCAACAACAACTTGACGAAGTCCGCATTGAAGTAGCCGACTACTTACAGACTCTGCTGTAGGTTCTGACCAGTTTCTTGATTTTGAGTTAGGCTAGCTTTCAATTAACTTTTTTGTAGCAATTATGAACAAACATGAATACTAATTGCTAGGCTAGCCTTGTAGTATATAGGTGCATGAATTGGGGTTTTATTTTGCCCATTTTGTAAACTGTTAAGGATGATGAATGTCAGATATAATACCCCAATTTGCAATTTATAATCACAGTTCTATTTTGTGGACAGAATCCTCTTTATAGAATGTGATGTTTAGATATAAAGTTGAAATCAGTTTTAGCCATAAAAACTGATGTCCAGTAATACAGATACATCAGTTCCAAAATGAAAATCGATGTTACTAATATATCCAGACATCGGTTCACTGTTAAAAATGATATACTACCGAGTGCCAGACATCAGTTCTGAAATGAAAACCGATGTTACTAATATATCCAGACATCGGTTCATTGTTAAAAATGATATACTACCGAGTACCAGACATCAGTTCTGAAATGAAAACCGATGTTACTAAAACATCCAGACATCGGTTCATTGTCAGAAACGATATACTACTGAGTCCCAGACATCAGTTCCGAAAGGAAAACCGATGTTACTAAACTATCCAGAAATCGGTTCATTGTCAGAAACGATATACTACCGAGTTCCAGACATCAGTTCCAAAATGAAAACCGATATCTGTAACAGTATTACTCATCGGTTCTTAAATCAATAACGATGTTAAAACTCAAACTTGTGTTATATAATCTATATTTCTTTAAGCTTTAAATACAATAAAATGTGGGTTTAACAATAGTAAAACATGCAAGTTTGTTATCATTTAAACCTCTTTACATCGGTTTATTATAAGGAACCGATGTCTACCCGAATATTAGACATCGGCTAAAAACCGATGTCTGCATTTTCCGGATCTTTCTCATCACCCACAAAGACATCGGTTGGGTTTTTATTTCTCATCGGTTTTTGACCGATGTCTGGGGCTATAATTCTAGTAGTGTGGATTAGAGGTGAGTAAACCTCACGTGGTTCATATTACGAACCGAATACTTTTAACTAATTTATTTTGTTGTCATTGTGTGAAAATATTTATGGAATAAATATTTGTTTTAAAGCATATGGACTTGATCAACTACGGTCCATAGGTAAGTAAAATGATTTAATTATAAAAAATGAATTTCCCGATTTTCTTGTGTGAACTATAGTTGGTATTAGTGGTCACTCCTGAGTGGGTGATTTCGTATATATATATTTACGTGATTATATACGAATTGGTGTGACATTGAAGAATGTGAAATTGTGATGATTTATTTAATTTGGATTGAGATGTGACGTACCATATTTATATTTGATGAACATGATTGATGAGTTCTTGTTGATATTCATGATTTATATTGGAGGGAGTATAGAGTGGAAAATGTAGGGTTCTGAGGACGGGGATGTCCGAAGAGCGACGGTTTATTATTAACCGAAGTATTTTGTTCTGAGGACAGGGGTGTCCGAAGAGCGACGGTTTATTATTAACCGAAGTATTTTGTTCTGAGGACAGGGGTGTCTGAAGTTCGACGGTTAAGGCTAACCGGAGTGTTTGTGTTCTGAGGACGGGGATGTCCGAAGAGCGACGGTTTATTGTTAACCGAAGTATTTTGTTCTGAGGACGGGGGCGTCCGAAGTTCGACGGTTTATTATTAACCGAAGTATGGACCAAAGTGGTGTTATGTGGGTTGGGTGTCTGTAGGACCAGGGTGGTATTTTGTGATTTGAGGATTGTGGAAATGTATTCCTTGTGGTTTTCCATGAGTGGTTTGATGTCTCTTTGCAGACGTATTACTATTGAATTTTACTTGAATTGTAATTTAATAATCAACAGTTCTGTCTTGTTTACTCATACGAGCTAGAAAGCTTACCGGGTTTGGTGTTGTTGCAATCCCGGTACACTATTCAAATTGTGTAGCGGGTAATCCTACAGGTCAGGAGAATAGAGAAGGTGATCAGGCTGCTTAGAGTAGTGGTATTTGAGTTACAGCATTATTGTGAGGTTGTTATGCTCATTGAGCTTACATTTAAATTTGGAGAGAGTGTGTTGTAATATTAAATAACTTGAGGATTTGGTTTATTGTATTAATGAGAGGTGTGAAGTGTGGTTGTTTGTGAGAAAAAAATTCAGGACGTTTATTTGTAATAGTTATTATTCACGTTTCGGATTTGAATTGGTTATTCAAAATCCGGGGCGTGACATATAATTGGTATTAGTAGTCATTCCTGTGTGGGTGACTACGTATATATATATATATATATATATTTATGTGGAATATATATATTGGATGATATGGCATTGGGTGAAGTATTGATTTGATTGATTGATTTATCATTCCTAGCATTTCTCTTGAAGATATAAATTATCATATATTGTTGAGTTGATATTGATAAAGAGTAATTGAGTAAAGTGTGATCCTTTCATTTATTGTCCATGAGAGACTTCGATCATTTTTTACTGTGGTGTCGATTTGTATGACTTGATTGATTCATGATTTGAGGAATTTATTAAGCATGTGGGATTCGATTTTAATGTTAGCTTGGAGATGAGAACATATTATTTGGAATTGGTTTTGCTATTTGTTGAGGTTGTGGGAGATGAGGAAACAATTTTATGTGACGATCAGTGTGAATACATGTGTGGTGACTAGTGTGAGGGTATGGGATCGGACGCCATAATCTTAGGTGGATGACGGGCTACGATTGAGTAAGTGGGATTGGATGCCATAACCCTAGGTGGTGACGGGCTACAATTGAGTAAGTAAGTCGGACGCCATAACCCTAGGCGGGTGACGGGCTACGATTGAGAAGAGTATTGGACGCCATACCCTAGGCGGTGATGGGCTACGATTGAGTAAGTGAGTCGGACACCATAACCCTAGGCGGGTGACGGGCTACGATTGAAGAGAGTATTGGACGCCATAACCCTAGGCGGTGACGGGCTACAATTGAAATGAGTTATTTTGTGAGATTGTGTATTCAGAATCGAAGGGTGAATTCTTGGTTTTAGCGTGAGTGTTTGATTTATTTATTTATATATTTCTTTTTCATTTCTATCGTGTGATTTCTTTATCTACTTTCTTTTTCATTTCATTTGTTTGATTTCTATCGTTGGTTGTGATCCGTAGCGATCGTGAAATGAGTTGTGATGTCATGATTTTGGCAAACGCTTTATGTTGAGGGGAGTGTGTGTGATTTTGTGGTTATGCTGTTGAGGCAAATGATTGGTGATCTAATAAATTGTGGGGACGTAGAGTGTTTAAGATATTTGGAGTTAATTGTGTAATTGGAGTTTGTGGGAAAAGAGATAAAATGAATTGAGAGACAGAGCATGTGGGTGTTAGTTGGGTTGAAATGATGGAGCATGATATTGATTATTATGAACTTGACGTTTGTGTTGTGATAATTGCTTATTGATTTTGTTAGACTGAGATAGTGAAAGCATGTTTTTGTGGAATTAAATGTTAATGCTTTAATTGTCTCACGAATTGAGGAATTATAAGCATGAGTGATGTGAGTCATTTTAATTGAGTTTACTCATACGAGCTTAAAAAGCTTACCGGGATTGTTTTGTTCAACCCGGTGCACTATTCTATGGTATAGGGTTTATTGTGCAGGTTAAAATATCAATTAATCGTCATCGAAGCTGAGGGGTACGTTCGGTAGCGTGGACGTCGAAGGGTAATCTTAGTTTTAAGTCTTCCGCTGTGTAGTGAGTTGTGGTGGTGTGTTTACTTATTGAATTGTCATTCAGTTTAATTTGTAAACTATTTATAATGTATTATGTGACTTTAAAGAATGAGTCGGTATTGACATTGTGAGCTCTGTTGTTTTGTTGCTTAATTTAAATGAAAAATTTTCTATGTGTGTTTTCTTGTGTTTGTTCTCGCGTTTCGGATTTGAATTTCTTTATTCAAAATTCAGGGCATGACATTAATTGTTGGGTCAAACTCCTCTACGGAATTTTTCACCTCCAACATTTGTCGTATAGGATGTTGTACTTCAAAAAACCAAAGAGAATAAATGAGGATTATTTAAACAAGGAGCTTTGATTGAATGTTTTGGGATTGTGTGAGTAAGTTGACGACATGTGGTTGAAATGTTAGCAAGATTGAATTTTTGCGTTGTTTTCTTGGTTCCCAAATTAGGGTAAAGCTGGTATTGTTCTTCATATTGAATTTGGCGTAGATATTGGCTTTGTAAACATTGAGAAGTGAGACCCTAATATGATTTTATGTTCGTAGTTTATGACGATATGAAGTTTTGCCTTTTTGATATGGGGTTTATGATTTTTCAATTAGGTTTGGTGAAATGAAGGTGAAACCTTGTTCTTGACTGAAACTATTTCCTAAGTTGTATTATTCTTTCATAGATATTCAGTAATTTTGTTCTGTGTTCAATTTATAGTTGCTTTGAGCTTTCTGGGTAGTCATATAGAACTATAGATGTTAATTTCTCTTCATTTTGTAGAGAAATGAATATATCAAATATTTTTGAAACAGATGCTTTCTTTTCTTGACAACTTGTTCTTGTTTAATGATTTTTTGGTAACCGGATTGAGGGTAATTGTAACGTCCAGTATCTTAATTTACCCATTGACTAGTCATTTGGACAGTAAACGACAACTATTTTCACTTTTACTATCGTTTCGGTACTTTTAGTGGCCCTAAAAATTGACTTTTTGTTCGGGTCAAAATTTGAGAAAATTTCCTTCATGAAAATTGTAGAGGACGTTAAACCGAGCACGTGCATGTGTGGTACGTAAAAATCGGAGTTTGTATGTGAAAGTTATAGCCTAAATACTAAAGTTACTGTTCACAGTAACTTTCTATATATATAAAAAGTTACTGTGGTAGCTTCCATTTTCGGAAACTACCCACTCGGTAACTCTCCCTTTCTCTCTCCCCGAGCTCTCTCTCCCTCTGGTGGTTTTTTTTCGGCATATCTTCAGTTTCCGGCCACCTGGGGATGAGCCGCGACTACCCCTTGCTTCGTCTCCTCCTCCTGGACTCGCTAATGGTGGTGGATCACCGTGAATCGACCGGAAAATGCAGTTTCGACGCCGAGAAGAATTTGACGGCAGTTTGGATCAACGCCGGTTTCTCCGGATTCCGGCCACCTCCGTCCAATTTTCTTGATTCTCTAGAAGCGCATGAAGACGTAGATGATGCTCCTCAAATCTCTTGCAGCTATTCGTAGCGTGGAGGATGAATTTGAGGTTTGAATTTCTTGACACTGTTCACGTTTCGGGTATAATCTTCACCTTAATTGTTGAGGTAGTTCTAGGCATTTTCTGGCTTTGTTGTAGTTGAGAGAATTATTGGGCTAGATGAGTAGGTGCTGCTGCCTAAATTTGGTGGCCATCGATGGTGGTGGCTGGCGGCGAGTGGGGCCCACGCACCGCCACTGTGGGTGGCCCGTGGAGGAGTGTAGGGCAGTGTTTTAATTCCAGTTTTTAGCCCATTAAATTGTATAATTGTTGTAGAGCTTGTAGGTGAAGTTTGGTGAATTTTGGAGGAGTTTGGAATTGCTTGTGATTTTCCGAAGTGCGGAGTTTTGTGATTGAATTGTGAGAAATTCGGCCGCCGGATTTCCCTCGTTTCCGCTTGGGAGTATGTAAATTGAGGGATTGGTGTTATGGGGGAGATTTGGGTTGAATCCGAGAAGTTATGGAGATGAGATTTCGTTTTAGGTTCGTAAGTATTTTATCGGATTGTCGTTTACGGAAATATAATTGTGTACAGGATGATGTTGCGAGCTACGGCTAGATGAAGGAACTCGTTTGCGTGGTCGCCTAATAGTATTGTGAGTGGACTTTTGATTTTAATTGATGCATGCAAATTAAATTCCGCAAATTTTGATTTTATTGATTTATCAACTTAATTATCGAGCATTTTATTTTGGTTTGGATTATCGATTGATTTATTGGTTTGAACTTTTGAATTAAGATTCATTATGCTCGATTTGAGGATTTTGATTTATGTAATAGTTACCATATTTTTATTCCATGGATTTTCCGGAAATTTTTACGATAATTAATTATCAAATCTTGAGATTTCAAGAGAGATTCGGAATTGGTTTTGAAATATATGATTATTATTTTGGAAATATGATTTACGTGATTTTTCGACGATTTATTTTACCAAGATGATTTCCGGATTACATATTATATTTAGTAGCCAATTTTGAGATATTCTGGAATATTTTTGGAAATGGGATTTTCCAAAGGAATTTGTGCTCGTACTAATTTCCGGGTTTGGTTATGGATTTGAGAATATTTTTGTGTGCGGGGCCACGTCATTGGAATGATTGTTTTCTCGTGAGATATTGGGGAAGCTTTATGGATTTACTGGTTTTCGATTGTTTTTCCTCACCATACTCGGGTCATTTGATTAGGTCTCCTCCTCACTTAATTTGTGTTTGTGAGTGGCAGTTGAGGTAGCTTATTCTCCTCCTCACGTGGGTGGCAGTCGAGGTTATTAGTTCTCCTCCTCACACAATCTATGTGTGAGTGGCAGTCGAGGGTAGGTAGAGCCTAAGGGGCTCCTTTACCCGTATGGTGACATCCCTTCCCCATATCCTTTTATTTGTTACTTGACTAGCGGGGCTAGTCCGATTCTTTTAACCAGCGGGGACTGGTATGATTTCACGAGACTCCGAGTTTTAAAGACATACGTTTTATAAATGTTGCATGCATCAAAGTTTTACGAATTTAAATTCGTGGGGTAGTAATACAATTCCTTTTCTTTTAATTTATTTATTTAGTCGTTTATTTTGTCCACTCACTCTAACATGTTTTTCGATTACTTTCCCCTGGGCCCTTCGGTTTCAAATGCCCAGTTTGCAGGCGAAATTAGTTGAGGTTGGGCGTACATTGGAGTTGAGGCATAGTCAACAACATGGCTTCCGCATTTTTATTTGATTTAGGTTTTCCTTGATTACCCTTGTTGTTAGAATTGCTCTGATTACCTGAGGAAATTAATGTTATTTAAGTTGTGATTTGTGTTATGTGATTTTTGGTTGATGTTGTAATTTGGGGAGCAGGGTGGCTCCAGGAGAATAAGGATGGGTGATTTAGAAGTGTAAATGTTTTCCTACAGGTTTTGGGTAGCCTACTTTTAGGGGAAGTTCTGCCAAATTTTTGGTAGAATTTCTTCTAAGGTGGGCCCCGCAGGGCCACTTCGGATTTTGGGGTGAAATTCGGGGCGGGTCCTGTCAGTAATGCTTCTTTGTTTTTGTAATAGAGTCAAGTTTTTGAGTTGAAAATATCAATTTTGTTATGCATTTCAGCAAACAGTACAATATTGACTTGCCCAGAGGGCCGTCAGTAGAAGTCATTACATAGAGCACACAACCCTAGCACACCTCTCACACGAGTATACTAATTAGCATACTCGTAGCACACTCACCTTTTGTGATTAAGTGCAAAAACAAGAAACTAAATAACCCCCGAAATTAAATAAAACTACTTACGAGACTATTTGTTTCCTGCCGATCTTCCCTACTCAAAAAAAGAAGAACATAGGCTCATCATTCTTTCGTGAAAAAGAATGAAGGCCCAAACTAAAATGAAAAATAAAAAGTTAGAAATTCTGTGAGTCCAAACCAGCCAAGCCCACAGGAAACCCAAGGTTTGCATGGAAGACTAACAAGCCTAGAAATGAGAAACCCAAACAGAGACTCCGAACCAAGGCCAGACCCAGGCCACATGAAATATTTCTTATATATGATATAAAAATAAATCATATATTAAAAACTGCAGGCACCCGCCTAGGCGCCTGGGCGCTAGTCCCTTGGCCACCGCTCGACTAGCGCCTAACAATTTTTAGAACCTTGGTTTGGCCTCTCCAACTACGAAGTTTTCATTTCACAACTCTAGAGAAAACTACTGATATAGTTTTGGTTGAATGATCAACTCAAAATTTTTACTTAATCAACAGGCCTGGGTGTTTGGTGGATGAGAACTCAAATAATACAAAACCTATTTCAAGTCATGTATTTGAAAGGAACAATGACAAATCTTTAATCAATACAAAACATCAATATACTAATATATATTAATCATATTACATAATAGCCTTAATTAATAAAATAATATGATATTTCATGATTTTTGAGATTAAGAATATTTTAGGTACCTTAGGTGTGTATTTGAAACTTCTCATAAGGGAAAAAAAATGAATTATAAAAGCATATTAATTTTGAGAAATAAGTAAATTAAGAAAACAGGAATGGTTAAAAGATTTCTTAATATGTATTATGAATTTTTATATACTTTTTCCTTTGTGTATTTCCTCAATTCTTCATTAGTTTTATGTTTGAATTTCTTTTTGTTATAAAGTAGAGAAAATATGAGGAGAGAATAGTTTAGGGAGAAGTAGAAGTGTTCTCATTCAGTCTCATTAACCTCCTTTATATAGAGGTAGAGTTTACATCAAAGTAATAACTAATGAGTATTTACATGGACATCCACATAGATAATAATATTTACAACACTCCCCCTTGGATGTCCACCAATGAATGACGGTATTGGACACTCTTATTGTTGCCTCGTTAAAAACCTTGCCAGGTAACCCTGGTCGAAGGACAAAAAGAGCACAACGCGCATAGGTCCTAGGTGGCATGCTTCTGAATGCTCACCCTGATGAGAATCTCCCCCTGATTGTTGCAAACCTCATTCATGTATGCGATAAGCTACATGTACCATGTATAGTAGTTTGATGTGTCTATCACTGAAGTGAGACCATGTGTGCTTTGCATATAGAGGTTCATCACAAAATTTCATACCTGCAAAGTTAAAGCAATACTAACAAAGCTAGACGATTTTCGATAAGCCTTACCTCATATGATAAGGTTAGAAAACAATCTCATATGCTCAAAATCATACACAAAGTAATAGCTAAACAATATAAAGAAATTGACACATTTAACTTTGTATAGTTTAAAACATTGAAAAATCATCATGGCATACCTAGCCATACACATCAATATCTTTGTGTATTGTTATGTCTCATATAAGCTCTTCAAGAGCTCTAAGTAATTCATAACTTTGCAAAAGTTAGAATATGTTGCAACATTATAATCATAGTTCGAATTCGACTATGTAGTCTTTGTCATATTACTGATTGAGGCAATTTGGATCTCGTTAACCATAACGGAATGAGTATATATGAGGTAGCTTTAGACTCTTTCATTCAATGAGTGAGCTTCATGCTCTTTCAACCATTCATGGACTTGGATTTGAATCATTCGTGTATTTGAATCACTGAAGGATTTGATAAGCAATACACTTATAATGACACTTTATTTTTGAGATTTTGCTTTTAGCAATGTATCTTTAAGATCTTCATAATATACGATGACAATGTGCCATAAATCTCTCGTCAATATAATAGCTATATGTAACACTGTACTTATAGAAAATTGTCATTCGTATAAGGGAAGATGTTTACAATCTCATGTCTCTATAAATAGACATTGTGTCGTAGTGATTTATCTCCACTTTAGTAAATACCATTTGGGGAAATGATCATTTACCCAATTTCAGCTTAAAAATTGCCCACTTGCTCCACTAACAGTTTTTTAACCACATTTACCCAAAACACTCTAAGAGATTATTTCCCTAATACCCAATTAATTCTTTTTTTATTCTTTTTATTTATTTTTGGGACTTTTTTGCCCTCTCCTTCTTTCTCACTTAGAGAGAGAAGTCATCCTCCACCTTGCTGTGCTCCGGTGACCAGTGGCCGGCCGCGGTCTCCGGCGACATGTGATAGGCGTCCGGCATCCAGTGACCGGAATCTGACAACCAGTCACTAGAATCCGGCTACCGGACTGGTGACCGGATTCCTGCATCTGAATTTATTGCCCCCCAGTAATCATATTATTGCCCTTCAGTAATCATATTATTGCCCTTCAGTAATCATATTATTGCCCCCCAATACTCATATTATTGCCCCCCAATAATGATATTATTGCCCTCCAATAATGTATTGAATATATGTCATTTTGCGTTGAATTTATGTGTTTGAAAGCTGTTCTATTTATTTGTGTTTGTTGAGTGAAAATGAAGTGTTCTATGTTGGTCTATTGGGGGCCAGTAGGCATATTATTGCCCCCCAGTAAGACATAATCGGGCTACAGAACAAGAGAAAATGCAGAACAAAAAAAAAAGCAGTGGAGAATGTAATTTCATCAACTCCGGCGACAAGTCTCCTGCTACAGACCAAAAATGCTACTCTTTTCGCCGTCCAAGTGAAACCTCCCCCTCACTTGTCGTTGGAAGCCCATGAACCTCAACATGATCGGAGCCCCGTGAACCTCAACATGATCATGCCTCCAATTCCAGGTCCTTCCTTTCTAACTCTTGTCGTCTTTGTCATCCTCTCTAATTCCAGGTCCTTCCTCCTATCCAGACCGAGTCAGCGATAACGAAGGCGAGAATAGAAAGCGGCGACTTCCTCATATTCCAAGTTCTTGGCCGAGTTGTTGAACCGACTTGGACTTGAATCGCAATGCCGAGCACAGATTGACACCGAGAACAGAACTGAAGTTCTCTTTGACAATCGGAAATTATCGATCTAGATCCGTGAGAGAGAGAGAGAACAACCGGAAATTTCTTATCCAGATCCGTGAGAGATAGAGATAGAGAGAGAGAAAGCTACCAGAAATTTCCAATCCAGATCCGTGAGAGTGAGAGAGAGAGAGAGAGAGAGAGAGAGAGAGAGAACAACCGAAATTTTCTGATCCAGATCCGTAAGAGATAGAGATAGAGAGAGAGAGCGCTACCAGAAATTTCTGATCCAGATCCGTGAGAGAGAGAGAGTAGAGAGTTAATTAATAGGGGCAAAACTGCCAGTAGATGTTAGATTGGGTAAATGGGGTTAAAAAACTCTTAGTGGAGTAAGTGGGCCATTTTTAAGCTAAAATTGGGTAAGTGGTCACGGCCTCATACCCTTTTGTAACTTGTAGGGGTAAAGGTCTAAGTATTTGATCACGTTTCAAATATCCAATTTCATTGGAATTGCCTCTTTCCAATTTGGCCAGTAATATACTTTGTCGACATTTGTTTCTGGTGGCTTTCTCTGGGTACCTCACACAGAATCCTATACCGTCCGAGATACTGATCCAACTCCTATATCCTGAATCAAGAACACAATGTTAGAGGAGTAAACCGTACCGGACGGTTTACACCTCTCCGATGCCTGAGTGAGAAACTAATATATAAGAGTATCAAGTAAATAGTGGATAAAGGAGTTATTACCCATCAAAGGTAGTTGTGCTAATGCCCTTATACTCGAGCATGGGGAAGGAGTCTCCCCTATCTTCAATGTGGGACATAGGTTGTTCTTCTGATGTCATATCAGCTCTCTTGTTTGTGTAATTAGATGGGTTGTGCCAGCCTTACCCCGGGCGCTGGGTGGCCGGGGTGACATCCCATAAGAGTCATACCATGGTGGGTCATGAACCCGGCCCATGGTATAGTGCTGGGGAGTATCAAAGGATCTTAATTGATAGTGCCAAACCTGGTGGAGACTTCCCTAGTATGTACAAGTCCCCCAAGTTCCCGTTCAAGATGTTTCTTGGGTGGGGACTTAAAATATTTAGTCACAAGGTTTGGCATTAGCCTGAAGGGAGTCCCCCAAGTTCCCGTGCAAGAGATGTCTTGAGCGGGTTACGATGTAGGTAGCTAATCTACAGTGCTCCCAATTTAATCTGTAAAGGTTAAAGAAAACCTCCGGGTACCGTTGGGGGACTTGAGCCACCGATACCCGATGGGGTAGAATGAGGACTTGAGCCTCTGGTGCCCAGAAGGGTAGAGTGAGGGCTGGAGCCTCTGGTACCCGAAAGGGTAGAATAAGGGTTTGAAGCCTCTGGTACCCGGAAGGGTAGAATGAGAGCTGGAGCCTCTGGTACCCGGAAGGGTAGAGTGAGGGCTGGAGCCTCTGGTACCCGGAAGGGTAGAATGAGGGTTTGAAGCCTCTGGTACCCAGAAAGGTAGAATGAGGGCTGGAGCCTCTGGTACCCGGAAGGGTAGAATGAGGGTTTGAAGCCTCTGGTACCTGAAAGGGTAGAATGAGGGCTGGAGCCTCTGATACCCGGAAGGGTAGAATAAGGGTATGAAGCCTCTGGTACCCAGAAAGGTAGAATGAGGGTTTAAAGCCTCTGATACCCTGAAGGGTAGAATGAGGGGTGGAGCCTCTGATACCTGGAAGGGTAGAATGAGGGGTGGAGCCTCTGGTACTCGGAAGGGTAGAATGAGGGCTGGAGCCTCTGGTACCTGGAAGGGTAGAATGAGGGTTTGAAGGGTTGGTGGTGCATGTCCTCCACGTGGGGCAGACTGAGTTGGGTAATAAATGCCCGTGTCCCACTAACTGACAGTTTTTGAGACATGGGACACGTGTAGTGATCTTGTGGTTGAGGGCCTTTCGTCTTCAAAGGCTGTGATTGTTCGCGAGTTGAATTTAAGAGGGAAACCGACTGTTTCCCTTCTTACTATTTGCAAGTTCTTGAAAAAAAAAATTTCTTCTTTCGGTTGTTGTCGCTGTGGAGAGGAGAGACGAAGGGTTTGGAGCTCAGATCTTTGGAGACATCTTGGCTGGACGAGCGATTGTAGCGAAAGAGGTAAGAGAATGTAGTTTTGGTTTGTTTACTTTGATCTATTGCAGTTTCAGCTTGGGTTATGGTTTGCTTTTCTGAGTTTCGTTTGATTTATGTGGGTTTTGCGTTTCTGCGATTTACTCTTGTGTTTTTGGATCTATTTGGAATGAATAGTGTGAAAGTGGGTAAAATTGCTATGGCTGATATGTGTATTATGGGTTTGTAGGCGTTTCTGAGGTTGCTTTGTTGTTTTTTTTTTCCTTCTTGTTTGATTTTATGGGTTTGAAAGTGGGGGGTGATCCACGCTTTCACCAAGCCCTAGATCCTGAAGTTAGGCTAATCCTTGTGTTTCTGATTCCAGATATAGCGAATTTTGAGGTCCCGGCTGACTTAGTTTTGGGATGGAATCAGAAACCAAGGTCGGGGATGGGATCATCGTACTAGTCTTCTGCGAGGCAAGCGGAAGCGGATATCGACCGGTACTTGGAACGAAGTAGAACCGGGAAGGAATTAGCGGAGAATATCGGATCCTCAACTGGGTTGTACTCGGAGAGTAGTGAGGAGACCGACGAAGGTGTTAGAGAGGATGGATCTACAGAGGCGCCGGTAGTTAGAGTAGCTATTCCCGAGGGCATCCCGAAACCAAGGTACACCTTAGTAGACGGGACCGTATGTGACGAACCCAGAAGAAGTATGACTATGAAGGAGATCATCGCCATGAGATTGAAGTGGGGAATACCGGATGAGGTAGAGCTTAGGCCTCTCAAGGCTGGAGAGATGGCTGCGAATCCTCCCCCGGGATGGGTGGCGCTGCACGAGAACCAGCTCCACCAAGGGCTATCTCTACCGCTGCCCCGGTGCCTACAGTATCTTTTGCGGATGTTGAACCTGTCACCGGGGTAGTTGACTCTGAATGCAGTTCGACAAATATTTAGTATGATGGCCATATGGGACTTGTGCCAGTAAGGGTGGCCTTTCATAAATGAATTCCGCTCGGTACACAGGGTTCTGTACTCAAGAAAGCAATAGTGTATAGGTACCGTGAGGTTTGCCGCCAGGGACTACGAGCCCTTAGTTACCGATATGCCTACCTCCATGAGCAAAAGGTGGAGTAATAAAGTATTTCTTGCTGGAGGGCGGTGGCAAATTAAGAATAAGAAGTGGCACCTGACTGGTACTTTCCAAGCTATCGGGGACCAGGCCTATTCATTATCCGAGTTGGAAAGGAAAAGGATAGCTTGGGTATACGCTGTTTGGAGTGAGGAGGAGAGAAGCTCTTGTAGATTCATCCGGTACTCCATACTTGATGGGCTAGGGCTAGGGAGACTCCCCAGTGAGGCTCATATTTCTGTTAATAAGTGCATGTGTATGTCACCGTTTCCCTTTTCACTTTAGTAACTGACTTTCGAATTGATTGTAGTGAAAGCGCCGAAAAGGAAGCCCCGGAAAGGTAAGGAGGACGACAAAATGGACGACAACCAGTTGATGGACATGTTGATGAGCCAGGGAGAAGACTCCCTTCATATTAAAGTCGACATGAAGTCGAAGGCTACGGGTCGCTCCGTTGAAGAAACCCTACTGGAGATCACTGATGGAGGATACGGGGAGCTTGACCCTGATGCTCCTGTGACCCAAGTCGAGCAGCCTTCTGCCGGGAATGTTGTCACCATAGCTGATCCCGGAAGGGAAAAGATACTGGTCGCTGTATCTCTCTCTTCTCGGTCCGCTAGAAGCGATGAAGTCTTGCTTCCAGGTAAGAAGAAAAGATCACATATGCACCGGCATCGAAGCGAGGACAAGCAGGAGGTGACCTATACCGGCAGGGATGTCAAAGAATCCGTGGCGAAGAGACAGAAGAAAGATCATCCGGGACCAGAGTCGCCTCTCTCGCTTGGCATGTTGTCTCCTTCCATACCGATAATCCCCAAGAAGCCTATTAAACAACTGTTGAGCGAGTACGGGGTTGCTGATGAAAAGTTCGTGCAGTCCATGCTTGCCGACCTGAAGTATATAGACCTCGATTGGGTGTGGGACAGTGACAATAGCCCGCAAGAGAATCGTCACCGTGCTCGGGAGTCAATGATGCGGGTATGGGACTGCTTTACCCTTGTCTAACTACTTTTTACGGTGTTGCTAACGGTATGTTTGCAGGCACTTTTCAATGTGTACGCGATTGATGCCAGCGAGGAAGATACACACCTGAAGGAGGAGGTTAGCAGTCTCTCCGGGCAGGTGAAGTATCTGCATGGGGAGAAGGCCAAGCTGGAGAATGAGCGGGAATCTTTGAAAGAGAAGATCAAGTCCTTGACTCCGATGGTTACCGAGCTGGATGCGGCGAAGCGACGAATCGCGGAGCTTGAGGGCGAAATGTATGAGGCGAGGGATAAGGTGAAGAGTGCCCAGGACTCTGAAAAAGAAGCTGTAGAGTCTGCCAAGTCATGGAAGGCGAGGGCAGATCATCTGGAGGAGCGCCTTCCCGTGGAGAGGCACGAGGCCGTGGAGGAGTACAAGGGCTCCCAACAGCTTATTGATATGTTAGCTACTGCCCAAGATAAGGCCGTGATCATGAAGTTCAAGGAGTGGGTGGCAGCCGGGTATCTAGATGAAACCAAATACAGGCAGGGACTTCTTGAGAAGAAGAAGAAGAAAGATCAGGAGGCGACAACCAAGTCTGGTGCCGGTGGATCCCAGAGTACCGCTCGCGAGCAGTAGTCCTTGGGGAACAAATTTATATAAACATCATTTCTTCTTTTTTTTTTGTTTTTTTTTGTTTTACGTAGAAATTATCCTTGCCCTGAACAATGGCTTAATTCCTTTGCCTGGTAGTCCGGGTTTTTTGTGAATGGAAATTTTTTGAACTTGAATTGGAATTGGAAAGGAATTAAAATTTCTAGGATTTGATACCTTGCTTTGAGCATTTACTTGCATCACTTATTACCGAAATAGAGTAACTGACAATAGCCATGTCCGGGAATGTTCGGTGTAGCGAAAAAAGTGCTAGAAATGGTCTGAATAATTCATTTTTCCATTCAAGTACACCACATGGTGGTTAATACAGAATGAGTACCCGATGGGTGCTTGCCATAGCTGTATGGTCAAAAAGCAAAAGCTAGGACAAGATGCTCCGGGAGCTACTTGTAATAGTACCGTAGGCGCTAGGTATTCCATGGATGCCGGGAAACGACTCCGTCCGTGTCCCGGATGTAAAAGGTTGCGGGGCCTACCTCTTCAATGATCTCCTAAGGGCCTGTCCAGGATGGATCCAGCCCGCGGGGTTTTGGGTAGACCTGCTTCATGACCCAGTCCCCCAACTTCAATGTCCGGGATTGTACCTTGGCATCATAATAACGAGCTATCCTCCTCTTGTTTGCCAAGTTATGCATGTGTGCCATATCTCTCCGTTCCTCGAGTACATCAGCATCGAGCTGTAGGCCCTCTGAGTTGGTACCCGCATTGAAGTATTCGATCCTGGGACTCTGGATTTGTGTTTTAATGGGGAGAACCGCTTCAGATCCGAAAGCCATGCAGAAAGGGGTCTCTCCGGTGGCCTCCGTTGCCGTGGTCCTGATAGCCCACAACACCTCCTGGAGTTTAGCAGCCCAAAGACCCTTAGCTTCATCGAGCTTCTTCTTCAGTATCTTCTTGATTATCTTGTTGACAGCCTTGACCTGACCATTAGTATGGGGGTGAGCCGGGGATGCATAGAGGATTCTAGTGCCCAAGTTTTCGGTGTAAGCCCTCTACTCATTATTGTCAAACTGCGTACCATTGTCCGTGACTATGGTGTCCGGGACTCCAAACCTGCAGTAGATGTTCTTCCACAGGAAGTTTTTTACCTTTTCCGTGGTGATAGCGACAAGAGGTTCTGCTTCTACCCACTTTCTTTGGTAGTCTACAGCGACAATGGCATATTTGAATTGTCCTACTGCTGTAGGAAGTTTACCGATTAGGTCCAGGCCCCACTGGCAGAATGGCCAAGGTGCAAGGAGGATGGAAAGGGCAATGGGCGGTGCCCTTGCGATATTTGCATACATTTGGCACTTGTGGCAAGAACTAGATATTGTTTGAGCTAGGGCCGACATGGTTGGCCAGAAATATCCTGCCCTTAGGGTCTTGTGTGCAAGAGATCGGGCTCCGGCATGGTTACCGCATACACTAGCGTGTATGTCCTTCATTATTTTGTGACCATCCTCCGGTGTTACACACTTTAGGTTGGGGAAGCAGTGACCTCTTCTGTATAATTTTCTGTTCATGATCGTGTATCGAGCTGACCTTAGCTGGAGTCTCCTGGCCTCGACCTTATCATCTGGTACTAGACCGTCCACCATGTACTTTAAGATTGGGTCCATCCAGGAGGTTGTGTGGTCCATCGTGAATATTTCTGACACCGTTTTAGAAGTGCTAGGCCTTTCTAGTATTTCGACCTTGGTGGCCCCTAGGTAGGACTTGGAGAAGTTGCCGCAATCTTAGCAAGGGCGTCTACCTTGTCGTTATCTGCTGTCAGTATTTGGGTGAAAATGTAGGAGGTAAATCTCTGAACCAGTGCCCGGGCTAGGGCCTGGTAAGAGGACATGTGGGGCTCCTTTGCCTCGAAGTTACCGATGACCTGGTTCACGACTAACTGAGAATCACTGAAGATACTAAGGTGCTGGACACCTAGTTCCCGGGCGATCTGTAGACCTGCTATGAGTGCCTCGTATTCTGCGGCATTGTTGGATCCCTTGAAGGAAAATTTGAGGGTGTACTCTTAGACTTGATTGTCCGGGCTAATTAGCAGGATACCGGCGCCACTTGTCCTTTTGTTAGACGCTCCATCAACATACAATCGCCAAGTGCTTGGTGGAGGTGGATCCGGAGCTGGTGGCCCAGGTGATCCCGGGGGTGGGTATAAGAGGGAATTGACTCGGAAATAAAATATGCCGCTGCCTGGCCCTTCATAGCTGTCCGGGGTTGGTACTTGATATCGAATTCCCCCAATTCGATGGCCCATTTAATTAACCTGCCTGATGTCTTTGGTTTCTGCAAAACCTGCCTCAATGGGTGATTAGTGAAAATGGTGATCGAGTGTGCCTGGAAGTAATGTCTAAGCTTACGGGCTGATACCAGGAGGGCTAATGATATTTTTTCAACGTGCAGGTATCTGGATTCTGCACCAGTGTAACCTTTTCCAGCGTAGTACACCAGGTACTCGCAATTGGAGTCCCTCCTAATCAGAGAGGAGCTCACGGCCGTCGAAGATGCCGCAAGATATATGTAGAGCATTTCTCCTGGAACAGGTTTGTAAAGTAGAGGTACCTCTACCAAGTATGCCTTTAGGCCAAGAAAGGCAGCTTCGTGCTCAGCGGTCCAAGCTATTACCTCGATGTGCTGGGTTTTTAGTAGCCTAAAGAAAGGAGTACACTTGTCCGTCAGCCTGGAGATGAATCTTGATAGGGCAGCCACTTTACCTGTAAGAGATTGGATCTCGTTCCGGTAGGTTGGGGATACCATGTTTAATATAGCCTGCACCTTCTCTGGATTAGCTTCAATTCCCCTGTGGCTAATGATGTATCCTACCTCAACCACAAAGATGCACTTCTGTGGGTTAAGCCGCATACCGCTACGTAATATGATGGCGAAGACAATTGACAAGTTGCTTACGTGATCCTCTGAGGTTAAACTTTTTACCAGCATATCGTCCACGTATGCCACCATGATAGTACCGATGACTTCTTCAAACATGGAGTTGACAAGTCGCTGATAAGTGGCGCCTGCATTCTTCAATCCGAAGGGCATGACCTGGTAGCAATAGAGACCTTTTTCTGTGGTAAAGGCAGTGTGGTCCTCGTCTGCAGGATTCATTCGAATTTGGTTGTATCCACTGAACGCATCCATGAAACTGAGTAACCGGTATCTAGTAGTGGAATCAATTAGTTGGTCAATTCGTGAGAGCGGGAAGCTATCCTTCGGGCATGCTCGATTGAGATTTTTGTAGTCCACACACATGCGCCATGATCCCGGAGATTTCTTTGGTACCATGACCACGTTGGCTAACCATCGGGGGTATGTCACTTCCCTGACAAAGTTGATGGCCATCAACTTCTTCACTTCAACCTGGATAGCCCGGTACTTGTCATGTGTGAAGGCTCTTCGCTTTTGTCTTACCAGTGCCGAGAAAGGAATAATGCTAAGGTTGTGCATGGCTATCTCAGTTGGTATACCGGGCATATCCTCTTATGACAAGGCGAAAGCCGATGCGTTAGAGCAGAGGAACGAAATCAACTCTTCCCTGATAATCGGAGGCAGCTTGGTGCCTACCTTGACAGTCCTGTCCGGGAACTGCTCTGATAGTACTACTTCTTCAATGTCTTCCACAGCACCGGGCCGTTCTTCGTCAGAGTTGGTATCATCTCTGGGATCCTCATACATGTCTGTTAGAGGATTAGTAGCTACGGGTAACATCTCAGACTTTTCCTTGCCACGAGATACAGTCAAAGAATAGCATTGCCTCGCCGCAGTCTGATCACCCCGAATGGTGGCGGTGAGGATCGGGGTTGGCACCTTCATTACTACCATGTGACCTGCGATGAAGGTTTTCAGATGCCAGAGTGCCGGTCGACCCAGGATAGCTTATAGGATGAGGCACAGTCAACTACGATGAACTCTGTTTTGATGGTTGAACAATTCAGACTCTCTCCTACCTTGATTGATAGGTAATCTGATCCGAGTGGCTAGATGATATCTCCTGAAAAGCTAATGAGGGGCTCATTATCTTGTGACAGCTTGGCCCTTCCCCTGTTCAAAGATTCGTATGCGTCGCGAAATAATACGCTAACCGAGGCCCCGGTATCCATGAGTACCCGGGACATTATGTAATGGTCCATTTGGAACGTGATCAGGAATGGATCATCATGAGGCATCTTCAGATCAGCTTCCTCCTGCTGCAGGAATGTGACTGATTTCCACCCGGTGCCCTAGTCTTGTTGCAGGGCCTTGTGGAAATTGAAAACTTTCGGGTAACCGAAACTAGAATTTCGCTTCTTCCTCTGGGGAGGCAACTCTTTCGGGTCCCCACCGTGGATCGTGAAGATCCGGCCGTACATGTCTATAGCTCCTATCTCTTTTGCAGGTAGGTACCGCTGAAGCTTGCCCCTCTGGATAAGCGACTCAATAGTATTTTTTAAAGCTACGAAGAGATTGGTATTATGCTCAGCATCCTCGTGATATGTACAGAACCTTCCGGTATCCTGCTGGGAAAGTTTACTCTTCAAGAACTTCCTCGGTGGTGATCCAGGTATCTCATCCTTGTTCTCGTTCCAAATAGTCTCGTATGAAGCGTTAAGGATAGTGAATACCTCATACCGGGGTGGTGGCGGTGTTCACGGGGCCTGCTGTGCCCTTTGCTCCTGATGAGGCTGAGTGGTCCCGTTACTGTTGGACCTGGACGAGGACTCTTTGCTTCTCTTGCTTGAGGTATGGGGTGACCGGTCCTGACTATGGACCCACTCCTTCTTTCATGACTCATCCCTGACAACTGGGGCCGGGGTTGGTCTGGGGGTGTGTCCATAAGTTTCGAATTCAGCCTGGGCGTGTCTGATGGCCATAGCCATCAGCTCGTCGTAGTTAGCCGGAGGGTTATGATTAATCCCGTAGAGAAATTCTCCACGTCTTACGCCCCTCCTAAAAGCCAGCTCCGCTAGTTCCTTATTAAGGTCCCGGCACTTAGCGGTAGCCGCCTGCCATCGATTAACAAAAGACTTCAAAGTTTCATTCTCCCCCTGCTGGACCTTTAACAGGCCCTTTGGGGTGTGTATCCCATCAGCACGTAAGATTAATCAAGCTACAAACTTGTCAGCTAGTTCCTTGAAGTTCCCTACTGAACCGGCCGGCAGTTCGTAGAACCAACTCAAAGCCTCCCCTGACAAGGTCTCCTGGAACATATTACAGCACACCTCATCCGTATATCCCTTGGCGTTTGTTTGCGATTGGAAGGCCTGTAGGTGCTGGTATGGGTCTCCAACTCCCGTATAGTCAATCTTCAGTGGTTTTGATATATTCGCTCAAATGGCGCCTCTAACTTGTTGTGTGAAAGGACCCGGACAGTCCTCGTACGTGGTCAGCGCTCTTCGGGTGTCCCTATTCTCTGTGGCCTCTACCCTTACCTGCAGGGCACGCAAAGGGTTGCTCATTTGCAAAAGCAACGCCGTGTTTGGGTCGGTCACTGGTGGGTCACTTTGAACTGGCTGTGGTAACAGTGGTGGTGGCAGTTGCTTCAAGCTTTCCGGGAACAAGTCTACCGGTACCTGGATCATCCGGTGACCACTTTCCTTAGACGGGGTTGGGGTGAGGCCGGGGCCTACCGTTACTGGAGCAGCATTTACGTCTATTGCTACTTAGGAGGCTCTAGCCAGGGCTTAGGTGAGTGCCTCGTTGTGCTGGTGCCTCTTGTCTAGTGCTCGGGCCAGCGCAGTGTTTTCATCTTCCAGCTCCTGCAGTCTTTGTCGCTAAAGGCGGTTTGTTTCCCTATCGGTTTTTTGTTGTTCCCAATCAATCCTGGCTTGTTCCTGGAAGGCTGCGATCTCTGCTCGCATGGACTCCAACTCCGATACCGTAGCTACTTGATCTGGAGCCTGCGGGTGTTGGGTGATTGGTGGATTGCCCATGCCCTGTGGGTCCAAGAATCCAAGACTATGCGTTTCTTTCTCTTCCGACACTTGGCGTTTCTGCTGATGAAGTACCCGGAGAGAATATCAGTGCCCGGGCAACACTTCTACCCTCTCCTGCTGTTTCTTCCAGCTCGGTCATGATGGATCACCCCTATCTGGCACGCCAATGTTTCTGGTGGCTTTCTCCGGGTACCTCACACAGAATGCTATACCGTCCGGGATACCGATCCAACTCCTAGATCCTGAATCAAGAATACAATGTTAGAGGGGTAAACCATACCGGACGGTTTACACTTCTCCGATGCCTGAGTGAGAAACTAATATATAAGAGTATCAAGTAAATAGTGGATAAAGGAGTTATTACTCGTCAAATGTAGTTGTGCTAATGCTCTTATACTCGAGCATGGGGAATGAGTCTCCCCTATCTTGGATGTGGGACATAGGTTGTTCTTCTGATGTCATATCAGCTCTCTTGTTTGTGTAATTAGTGGGCTGTGCCAGCCTTGCCCCGGGCGCTGGGTGGTTGGGGTGACATCACATAAGAGTCATGCCATGGTGGGTCATGAACCCGACCCATGGTATAGTACTGGGGAGTACCGAAGGATCTTAATTGATAGTGCCAAACCTAGTGGAGACTTCCCTAGTATGTACAACATTCATAATGAAACATGGTATACATCCATATATACAGCCCTTAAAGATTTTTGGTAACTACCAAATGTAAATTATCATCGATGATCAACAATCATAGATCCCACACATTCTTATATGCATGCATTAGCTATAATAAGCTTATTGATATTGGGTACCCATGCCACTTATGGGGCATACATTGTTGCTTCTAGGACAATCATCTCTCATAGATGAGTCATGTAGCGAATGTGGATCTTTTTACTTATAATCTCGTGTATGAGTATTATAGGGCTTATATAATCTTTCCTGTTTTGCGAGCTTATAACTTTAGACCTGGTGGATATAATCCAGACAAATTCACGCCGTTATTCAAATGATAGTAGTCTTTCCTCCCCCTAACGGCGGGAAGACTGTCTTATTTTGACCATGCTCAAAAGATGCCTTCAAAAATCTATTACTTTCTTTGGAGTGAAGATGTTCATTGGCTGGTGACGAACCCAAACCAAGTTTTAGGTCAATAATGTTTTGTCCATTAGCATCAACCATATTGATTTATTATTCTATCACTAAGACATCATTTCCTAATGGCGTACTTACACCCTTTGTATGTGTAGCCATATTAGGAGCTGTGATATTGTTTAATGATATTCTCTTCAGGAGAACCATGTCAATTGGATACACTTGCATCCCACAAATCAAATGGAGTCTACATTGTTTGTATTAATATGGTTGGTCTCAGGGACTTTAACCCAAGCAGATGGTCTTTACATTTAGCATCTAATTTTGTCACTATCTTTAATCAAATCCCTAGCTTAGATATTTCCCAAAATCAAAATGAGACAGTAGATAAATATCTCACACCAATGCATGTTGTTCTTCAGGAACAATCTTTCCCCCCCTCATTGCAGGAGGATTGCCTCATTAAAGTAACAACTCTTAAATATGCTGTAAATAAACAATTTGTGTGTGAGTAAGATTAGCAGTCATCAAACTTGTAAGTAATTCTACGCAACATGGTAGACAAAAGATGACGTAATCGATCATGCCAAATAGTGTATTTTGTTCAATGAACTTCTGGTTCATGACATTTTATATGTGCCTCAATTTACTGTAAAAATTTGATACAGTATATATGAGATAGCATAAAAATCTTCCCCAACCATATTGGAGGCACTTAGTGCGACAATATTTCAAATTCGGTAACATGATAGTAGCCATTTGGAGCCATAAATCAAGATCTACAACTCTTGATATGAATGTTACTTTACCTTTAGTAAACATCAATCGTGAAATATTGGGAATTGCAATAGACCAAATTCATTTTGAACTGTTGACAAAATGTATACTCGAAATTTCGAGTTAAACACTATAATCCATAATAAAAAGTAACTTTATCACGTGAGAACCTCAAGTTCTGCGTCACATATAAATGTGTAGTCATAAAGAGGAGGGACTTCAGGCCCTCATATAATTGGAGATCCAAGAAACTTGAGGTTTCAATTTTTTTCAATTTATATCAACCTCTTAAGGAACATCAGGTTCCTAGATAATTGGATTTAGAAACATTTAGTTTCAATGAAAACTTAAGAGGTTACAATAAATCTGTGGAATGGCACAATAGTGCTTTCAAGTTGCTTATTGTAAGCAAAAGACTTCTGATACTCTAAAAGTAAGCATATAATTTAACCCTGAAAATGTCATCATTAGTATATGGTAAATAGGGATCGTTCAAATCCAGGGATTGAGGGTACACCTGTTATTGTAAAACAAATAAAGAATGAAAATAAATACAAAGTATAATATTTACAAACATATATACAAATAACGAAAAGGGGGGTTTAAGAATTACGATTTCAAAAATTAAACTAAATAAAATAAACAAAATACAAAAACACATATACAAGAAGGAAACGTAAAAAACAAAGATCAAAACCAATTTCATGTAATCAAATTTGATTCAAATCCTATAATTGATAATCTAAGTCATGAGAAAGAAGTTGATCATGTGAAACATTCGAAGTAAATGATTTCTCATATTTTACTTTCCTTTACTAATTAATCTAACTGAAAGCACCTAGATCAATCCTATTAACCATGCAATCAAAGTCTAGAAAGCTAACTAATGAAGACATGTTCAACGCAAAAAGTATAGATAAAGGTTATCAACTTAAGTGCACAACCTAGTATGAATAAGTTCATCTATTTGCAATCCTCTTCAATTGAATTCGACCTTTGTCCAAAGCCTTTACTACTTATGAAATATGTTCACAAAACTATTAGGTGAATTTTTTACCTAAATCTAGCACCAATTACATACAGATATCCTAATTTGGCCACCGAAGAACATAAACATATAAAAGTTTTCTGTAAAGCAAATTCAATCGAACAAACTCACATAAGCAACTTAGAATCACAATCATAGAATTCGAAAACTTTATTTAAACATAGAATTGGGCTTAAACTTTGCCCTAAATGTTATTGTTAACTAGAAACAAGTTCCTACGAATTCAAACAAGGAAAACCAAAAGAGGTTACAAGGAAAAAGATCGAATTACACCGTGAGTGGAAATGGAGATGGAGAGCTTGACCGTTGGACTCTTGAATCTTGGAAGCAAGTCTTCAAGGTGAATGATGGAGGCTATGTCTTCACGGCTCCTTCTTCTTCTTCCTCTCCTTGCTTGAAAACGCAGAACTTGCAACTAGAGAATGGAGAGAGGGAGAGAGCTTTCTGACGTTATGGAAGTATTTTCTGAATGAGAGAATGGTGTGTAAAACGTCAAGCTAGGGGGAGTATATATAGGGAATGTGAACTTGGTCTCCAAGCTTCATGAATCTTCTTTTATTTTCCCAAAGATTTATTTAATAATTCCACACAGCTTCGACCAATCACGTAGCGCCATGTCAGCTTTGTTGTGTCACCCAACCAATCAAAAGCCTTCAAAATAAGTCCCTAATATATTATTGCCGAAATATATATGGATTTAATCTGATTTTCTTCTTCATTTTCGGCCAAATATAAAGGAATGAACCTAGACAATGAATTTGGACACATTTTGAACCTTTTCTCCTTAAAAACTCTTCATGGCCTTATCTTTAACGTCTCCCCTTGATTTTCTCTTGATTTTGATGACAAAATGCAGATTTTATTCCTTATTTTCGTCCAAAATATATTTAGGGGATTTAGGAACGAATCTGGACTTGTTTTGAGCTTTTTCTTGTTGCACAATACCTTGAAACTCTCCCTAGAATATCTCCAACGTTTTTCCTTGATTTCTTCTTGATTTTTCACATTATCTTCATGATTTCCCATGGAAAAATCAGATTTAATTCCCAAAAATATCTTCCTTATGTCCAACAACCCAAAATCACTTGGGCTTTTCACCTTTTTGCCGAAATCCGTAATTAATCTAGAAGATTCTTGGGCCTCCATGTGTCATCTTCAAGCCATGATGTCTCCTAGTGCCTCCAGGAATCTTCTCCCAACACCATTTTTTTTCATTATTTCGACCATACTTCCTGGTTGGCTCAGGAGTCTTGCTTGACAAAGTTTCTTCTTCTGAACAGGATTTCCTGGTTGAAATAGGATTTCTTGGCTGGACCAGGAAAACTTTATTTCTTCGTTTAAGCTCATTTATGCAGCCCTTGTGCCTTGTCTGAACTCCCTTCAACGTTGACTAGCTCCTCTTTACACTTTTGAACTCATTTCAGCTCAATTTATTCCAAGGACCTGAAAATAGAAACTATTACCAAAAATAGAAACTTTCTAAAGATAAGAGATGGAAACTTTCCTAAACTAAAATTGAAACTTTCTTAAACTAAAACGGAAACTTTCTAAAATAAAGAAATAGAAACTTTCCTAAACTAAAAGGATTTATTTAAGGAAATAACTAAGTAAATATGAGGAAATAACACTTAAAACGTCGCATTAAAATGCTCCTATCAACTTCAGGCATGTGAGATGAATCTCAATGTTCTTATTAGTCAATGCAATTTAATTTGACCAGCCCTTTCGAAAATAGCTTGATAATCATCCACCATATAGTATACCATAGGCGACACACACCCAATTTACAATTTCCTCACATATGTGGATGTTAGGACAATATTTACATTGACTCCTGATTTCTGATCTCTTGCCATGATCCACTTCTGGTGGCATTTCATGGTATAGCAATGGCAATCGGCTTTCTTATCAATGAGATCCATGAGAGGGAGATGTTATACATCTCTGGTAATATTGGAGGCACATGATGCAAAAAGGCAAATAATATGTGCTCTTCTGGAGCCATCAATCAGATATGTAAGATCTGAGATATTGTTTTATTAGCCTCATAAGCATAAGTCTTAATAATGTTTTCTGGACACCATGGATAAAATTGCATTGTCTGAAAGTCACTCAAAACATAAAGTTTGAAGATGACACAAATCAAATTTGCAAGAATTGAACGGTGGATCTCAGAGGATATACACGAAGCTTCTGGTCCATGTTATACAGGTAAAGCATGGCGTTTAATTATTGTATTGTTGTTTGATGTAGATTAATAACATCAAATGCATTTTGAATAATCATTTCTGGTCAAAATGATTATTCAAAATATCGAGTTTAAACTTTATGACCATAACTAATGAGTGAAGGACTTTAGATGGTCATCTAGTTAGTTTGATCATTGAGGAACTTCAAGTCCTCATGTAATTAAGGATCAAGGAACTACAGGTTCTGATCTCTTTTAATTACGAAATCCACGATCACAAATTTGGGGTATACTCATACTCATTCGTCATAAACCAACGGTTAAATATCTGCTTACTTTTAAATTGGTGTCAATATAATTCTCTCAAAACTTCAGGTTTGAGGTTGACCCATATTAAAACTTTATGATAAATTGTCTATATATTCACTCGAGACTTATGGCTCAAGTTTGCACAATTAGAACTTCAGGTTCTAAGGTGTAATGTTTTAAGCAAGCATAAAGAAGAATGTATCAATCGACATCTGAAAATTTACTCGAAACTTCTAGTTCGAGTTGACATAAAGTCAAATAAACTATGAATGAATTATATGTGTAATCGAAGCTTCAGGTTCAAATATTTTTTCTATGAACTGCAAGTTCTAAGATTTCATAATTTGAACTTCGGGTTCAAATAAATTTGGGGCTCGAAACTTCAGGCTCGAGGTGACTAAAGTGAAGCTTCAAGTTCACTTTTAACTAATTTATATTTTATACTCAAAGCTTCAGGTTTGAGTCTTACTGTTAGAACTTCAAATTCTGTTATGAAATATTGAACTTCTGGTTCAAAAATATTACACTCAAAATTCATATGTTCAAGGTATAGGACTGCTGGTCCATATGAGTAACAAAAAAAATACTTAATGAAAGAAAATAAATTAATAGAATGCGAGCAAATAAATAAAATAATAGTGGAAACTTCTGGTTCCAGTAATGAAGAGAATACACAGAACTTCTGGTCTGGTTCATGAAAATCTTCTATCTCTCTTCAAGTTGCACAAGAAAGCAATATTGTCTTCTGGACAAATTCTCTTTATAAAAAAATGTATAGTCAAGAGGCTTCTGGCATTGACTTAGTGTCCATCCTCAAACTACAGCTTCTGGAGGTGGTTTAAACCCCATTATTGAAAAAAAAAAAATTAGAGGAACTTTAGGCCCTCTTATAATTGGGGATAAAAAATATGTGAGTTCATATACGCAATTGTATAGGTATGAGGATCTTCTGGCCCTCGTCATGTCGTATTGTATATCCTTTGTAGAATTGCAAGGTCTCAATTTTTCATTGTGTACATTAACCTTGAGGAACTGCAGGTCCTCTTGTAATTAGATCAAGAGACTTCAGGTCTTGATCTATTTTGATTACAAAATTACTACTAGAAATAGTTGTAAGTACACCATGTCGATTTTTAAATCGAATGAAAGAATAAAGTGAATCAAATGGTCAAATAGACAAATACATACCTGAAACTCTTTCAATTAAAAGACTGATATATGCCCAGATCATATATATGCATAGAATTGTGTAACTGGATAAGTTTTTCCCTTAAAAATTATACAAACTGGAGCATGCCAAAATGTTATAGCCTACAAGACAATAATTAATCATATTAATGACATCCTCAGGACTGACAGTGCTATAAAGCCAATACTTTATATATTGAATAATACAAATTAATCCATTAATTTGCTGTAAATCAAATTGAAAAACATCACCCAGTGGCCTTTCGTTATGAAAAAATTGGCATATAAAGAAAGGAAACATAGAGGCCACCCATTCTGTCACAAGTCCCAAACCAAGACCACCATGAATATTTAACAAACCGATCAAGCCCAATTAAAATTGGTAAATTTGAAAAATGCGCATCGATATGAAAACAAATTTAATAAAGAAACGATGCAAGTGGTATGTGCAATAGAAATATGCGATCATGTCAAGAACAAAATTGGGAGATTAACTTCCACAACGCATAATGAATATTAACATCCACATCGCACAGTGAATGAAAATATTAAACTCATAGATCAAAGTTAAGGTCAAAAGCAACAAGGCTGCACCAAAAACTTTAAGATCATCATGGAGTCTAAAAAAATAAAGCAGAGTGAAGCGTGCTAATAACGTGTTATAAAGTAGAGAAAATATGAAGAGAGAATAGTTTGGGGAGAAGTAGAAATGTTCTCATTCAGTCTCATTAACCCCCTTTATATAGAGGTAGAGTTTACATCAAAGTATATAACTAATGAGTATTTACATGGACATCCACATAGATAATAATATTTACAACACTTTTATATATTTCATTAATTATTAATGTATATATTTGTTGGGTCGTAAAGAATGTCTAAAAAATTTATTATCTTTATGGCTTTAACGACTGACAAAACTTATTATTTTAGTAAACACTTGAGTTAATCGAGGTTAATAATTTATCAAGGTTTTACTGTATCATTGCTTACAATAAATTATTTATAATTAACTAATAACATGAAGTATTACCAAATTAATGTTTGAGTAATCTAATTGAGCTAACTGTACAAAAAATTTGGATGTAGCAGCAAATTAATTCATTAATAAGAAGTATGTAAACATACTTGAAGAGTAATTTCAATGACAATGAAGAACATACAGAATAAATTTAAAAACTGGAGAAAGAATTTAATTATTAGCACTCTGAGTATTTCAAAAACGGTAAAGAGAGTAAGAAGAGACATTTTTCTATGTAATAAAGAAAAAAATTTATTTTAATTAAAAGTATGATATTCTTGAAAAGTAAAAATTTATTGCTAACGATCATAATGACTTGGCCTTGCAAGTTTCTACATCATGTTGTCGTCATCATCATCTGAGTCGTCATCATCATCATCCTCATCCATGTCCTCGGCATCTGAGTCATCACCATTATGATCATCTGAATCTTGCAATTATCGTTGCAATAGTTGAGCTACATGCAAGAATTACATAGGACGTCAAAACAAATCAAGTCTAACTATGAAAATATATGGACAAAATGTTGATAAACATAAAAACCATTGTGATAATTCGAATCTTGCAAATATTGCTGCAGTAGTTGAGTTACATGCAAGAAATAAATGGGATGTCAAAACAAATCAAGTCTAGCTATGAAAATATGAAGAAGATGTTGACAAACATACAAAAAATATAGCTTTCATGCTTTTGATTTATCATGCAATTATTATATACCAACAACATATTTTGCAATACTTATTTTATCCTATTAGTTTAAGAAATATTATTTTCACTATAATACTCACCGATTACTATAAGACCTAAAAATCATTGTGAGTCATCCCTAAATTTGATATCAATAGCTAAGACTAAAACAACATTCATTCAATCCGAGGGTGGGTCATGACCCCATATTTCTTAGTCACTTACATAGGGTGAAGGAGACAAGTTATCTCCATTTGAAAAACAACATATATCAATTTAAAAAATAAATAAATAGTATCCAGATAAAATGCAATACAAAATTTCTTATCAGAAAAAAAAAAAACAAAAAGAAAAAAAAAATCCACTTATAATTTCTTCTTCTTCTTCTTCTTCTTCACTATTACATCTTACATCTAATGCTCGTATATTCAATGAAATTTACGAATTAGATAAATAGTTTTGAATTTCATATAAATATTAGCCAAACATTTCTTTTTTACTCAAATGATAGACTTAGCTAAACAAGATATGAATTCCAATAGAGAGGACTACTAACCTTGCCTTAACATTATGCGCTCTCTGATTGCGTTGATGATTTCTTGCAACCACATCTTTTTCCTTTGCGCTATTACGAGTTCCTCCTGCAATATATGATTATTATTGTTATTATTATTATTATTATTAAATCTTACACGTGAGCTAAAGATTGTTAATCTATGCATGAACATTGATAGTTTGATACATAAACACTCAAATATACAAGTAATGAAAAGAATATAATTAATATTACATATTGAGCTGCAATCTGTGCTTCTAGCTCCCTAATTCCGGTGGTAAATCATCAAGATTTGATTCCTCAGAGTCGTCAGTCTCAATCACTTCAGGTTCTCATGCTTTCGTACTTCCAATGTCCTCATCGCTGGAGGTCTCTGGTGATGGAGGTGACAGTGGTGGTGATACATCCATTTGTTTAGAAGTTATGTGACTACAAAAAACAAAAAAGTGTAATAGCTAAGGAGATGTATACATATTAACTTAATCAAGTAAGAAGAGCTAAAGCTCATATAAATCTATCCCTATCACTTGTCATATCCATGAAACCATAACTCACCTTACAAAAGCTTGAACAAAATAAGAACAGAGAAATGAGCAGATCTAGGTGGTGAGACTACTGTCTGCTATAATGCTATAATGTCCCTTTTATACCTAAACAGATGCTAGGGCAAAGGGTTTCCTAATATAGCCAGGCCCATTGGGTCATTTGACTAAATTGAAGAAACAAATGTCATTATCTTAGTTACCTTGACTATTACGATAAGCGGATAAGGAGAAAACGAGTCTCTTTTCAACTTGCGTGCGCAATTTAAACATACTTATTAAAAGAAATTCCTTTTTTAATTTCTTAAAATTAATTACGGTCTATTAAAACACACACATAACTTGTTCGGTAGCTAATAGACGTATTTCGATCAATCAAATACTTAACTAATGTTTAACAAAATAGTTACTTCCGTACTAACATTTTTTTTCTGCATTGTACGTATTTCGCTTTACATGTTACATCTATACTATTACCTGATTAATATATAAAAAAAATTCTCCCATGTTGTAATTACAATTTACAAAACCGTGATTTCTTATTTCACATGGTAGTATGAGAATTATTTTTTTCTATTTTTTTCTGTTATCCCTATGCATGGAAAAACTTATCCAAAGTATAATGCGAAATGTCTAGATTTGTACCAATTGTGCAAGGTCACCAATTAATTCACCTACTTCTAATTCAACGTACCCAAAGGACAAAAAAAGAAGATCATTTTGCCCAAATAGACAAATATTAAACATATACATGAATCTAGCTTAAAGTCATAAACATATATATGGTATGGTATCCATTTGACAAGTACAATCAGAAATGTTGTGTTGTTGTTTTTTTTTTTTTTGAATGGGGTTTGGAACCCAGCCTAGCTGGGAGGCTCAGCCCCACGCCCGGTTCCATTTATTATATTAATAGTAAAATTATGCATCGGGGGGGGGGGGGGGGGGGGGGACGTATCACCTAAACCCCGAGTTATAGATAAAACATGACAATAATCCTCATAGAGAACATCTTGAATAATAGTAGGTGTCTCCCCTAACCAAACATCATCAAAATAAACACTACTAGCAAGATGTGCAAGCCTATTTGCAACACCATTTGCTTCACGGTAAATATGACGGACTCGGATAGACTGGAAAGCATTAAAGTACTCTTTACAGTCATCCAAGACCCGACTTACCTCCGAGAAATTCTTCTCCTCACTCTTGAGAGCAGCAATCAAAATGGCAGAATCGCTTTCAATGTCAACGTCAGCCCAACCTTGGTAAATACCAAGAAGTAGACCAGCTCTACACGCCTCCGCTTCCATATGCAGAATCGAGTGTGCATGTACAAAAGGTCTAGCTAAAGCAGCAATACCTTTGCCAGAGTCATCTCTTACCACTACTCCAATACCCCCACGACCCTCCTCCAAGCAGAAAGCCCCATCAACATTAATTTTAAGTCTTCCACTCGGTGGACACTGCCACTTAACCTTTGGCCTGCCCTTTTTCTTAACTGCTTTGGGATGATATTTCTGATAATCTTCCAACAAACTCGACGTCCACTGCACCAAATTCATGGGTTGAAAAGAAACCCCCTTCCACAATATATTATTATGTTCAGTCCAGATTGCCCAAAGCCCCATGAAAAAATATTCCCGTTGATCCACCGTGAGAAAGTCCATCATCTCCATTATCCAGTCCACCACATTACCCGCTGGGTGGAGCCTAGCATCTAACTTCAAAGGTCCAAAAAGCCAAAAACAAAGAAGAGCAGAGCATGATTTGAAAACATGCGTACCTGTTTCCAAGTCTCCCTTGCAAAAAAGGCACTGTGGGTCCTCCACCCTAATCTTCCTTCTCACAAGTGATGACTTTGTTGGTAGGATACCATGCAATAACCTCCAGACAAAGGATTTCACCTTTGGAGGCACCCGGGCCCCCCACAAAGCCACCCAATAATTATGTTCCACTCTTCCACACCCATTTAGAGACGTAGAGGCCTTGTCCTTTCTGCACATGAAATTGTTAAACACATGGTACCCACTACGCACACTATAGAGGCCTTTCCTATCATAATGCCATATAAGACGATCAACCCTCCCATGCAGGCTTAGAGGGATGCATGCAATTTTCTCCACCTCCCCCTCCATGAAAAACTCCCTCATAAACTCTAAATCCCATTCATTTGTATCAGCATCAATCAAATCCAGCACCCTCAACTCCTCCGTACCCTCCAACTTAGGCGAATATGGCCTAAACTGACAAGGCTGTGGAATCCATGGGTCATCCCACACCGAGATATCCTGTCCATTCCCCACCTGATACCGCAACCCCAATTTTAAAACTGCTCTCCCTGAAAGAATCCTCATCCACGTATAGGACTCCCCCCCCTTTAAGCTCAGCATGCATGAAGGAACAGTGAGGAAAATACTTAGCCTTTAGTAACTTAGCAACAATTGAATCGGGATTCTGGATAAGGCGCCAACCCTGCTTTGCCAAAAGTGCCAGATTAAAATTCACCATGTTTCGAAACCCCAACCCGCCGTCCTTCTTCGAACAACACATCTTCTCCTAAGCCATCCAATGAATCTTTCTGTTATCACCCTCATCCCCCCACCAGAACTGAGCCATTAATCTATGCATTTCCGAACAAAGATGTTTAGGGAGCTCGAAACAGCTCATAACGTAAGATGGAATTGCCTGAGCAATTGCTTTGATCAAAATTTCTTTACCCGCTGTGCTTAGAGTCTTCTCCCTCCAACCTTGAGTGCGGTTTCTAATTTTTTCATTTAAAAAACCAAAAGCCTCCTCCTTTGAATAACTCAGCTCAATAGGCAGCCCCAGATACTTATCATGTTTCTCCACTCTGTTCACTCCTAAAATCGCCGCAATTCCCTCCTGCATAATCATGTGAACATTCTTACTAAAAGAGATACAACTCTTTAAGTAATTAACCTGTTGACCGGAAGCCCTCTCATAGTCTACCAGGATACCCTTCAGAGCCTCACATTGCTCCCTCCCAGCCTTGAAAAAAATGAAAGAATCATCCGCAAAAAATAAATGGCTTATGCTAGGAGCCGCCTTGCAGATTTTGACCCCTTGCAGAACCTGCCTCCTTTCTGCATGCAAAATACAACGAGATAGGACCTCTGCACACAGTAGGAAGATATATGGGGATAATGAATCCCCTTGCCGCAATCCCCTCGATGGTAAGACCAAGCCTCTAGGATCCCCATTGATGATAAATGAATACGAAACCGTGGAAACACAACTCATGATCCATTTCACCCAAACTGGCCCGAAACCCATCCTCACCATCACTGCCTCCAAAAACTTCCACTCTACTCTATCATAAGCCTTACTCATGTCAAGCTTCAAAGCACAAAACCCGACCTTTCCACACCTCCTCCGCTTCAAACAATGTGAAATTTCAAACGCCATTAAAGAATTATCCGAAATTAGTCGACCAGGCACGAAAGCACTCTGATACGGTGAGATCAATGCATCCAGAAATGGTTTTAATCTGTTAGCGAGGACTTTTGAGCCGATCTTATATACCACGTTACACAGGCTAATGGGTCGAAGCTGTGACATAAACTGAGGAAAGTCCACTTTCGGGATTAAAGCCACATAAGTCCTGTTCACCAACTTCATGCACCGATCCGAGACAAAGAACTCCCTGATTGCCTCAACCACGTCATCCCCAATCAACCCCCAAAATGACTGATAGAAACACGGAGCAAAACCATCTGGCCCCGGAGCCTTCGAGGGATGCATGCATTTAAGTGCTGACCACACTTCCTCCTTCTCAAACGGTTTCGTAAGGGCCAAATTAGCGTCCTCCATCACCCCCTCAGTTACTGCTTCTAGAATATTCCAGAACTCTCCAGGCTGTGTCGATGAAAAAATATCCTGAAAATAATCCAGGACGATAGCTTCTAGTTCATCGTCCCTTGAGCACCAAACCCAAGCATTATTGTAAAGCCCTGTAATAGCATTCTTCTTTTTCCTGTTCTTTGTGCACTGATGAAAAAACCGTGTATTTAAGTCCCCATCCTTTAACCAGAAAATCTTCGCCCTCTGACGCCAGAAGACATGCTCCTGGTGCAATAAGTCATTCAACGTAGATTGAAGGGCCGCTTTATTGCTGTCAAAAGCCGGCGACAAGGACCCATCATAAAAGGAAGCTAATTGACTTTTCACCCTATCAATGTCCTTTTTAATATTCCCAAAGCTTTCTACACTCCAATACTCCAACGTCTCCCTTGTTCTGTCTAATCTATTCCATAGCTTTTGAAAGGGACCCAGTCCAGTAGTACTTACCCAACATCTCTCCACCACCTCCTTACACTTGTCTTCCACCAACCAAGCTTCCTCGAACCTAAACCTCTTTTTCCTCTTTTTCCTCTTTTTCTTTTGTGCTCTGACCTCAAGAAGAATGGGGAGGTGATCAGAAGAAATTGGGTCTAGGTGGCGGACCCTAAACGCTGGAAAGAACTCCCTCCATGCAGATGAACACGTAAAACGATCTAGTCTAACTGTCACCAATTGACCACCACGAATCCCACTCCACGTGAACTGAGGACCCACAAAGTTAATTTCCCCCAACTCACAAAAATTCAAAGCTTCCTTCATGTCATTCATTTGTCTGAAATTCCTCAAAGCACCACCTAATTTTTCCGTTTGAGAGCAGATTTCATTATAGTCACCACCCACCACCCATGGAAGATTTCCTTGAAGACTCAACTGCCTCAAAAGGTTCCACGTCCTAATCCGGTCTTCCACCTTAGGGTGACCATAAACCCCAGTAAACCTCCACCGTTTTGGATCCCCGGCCTCACCTATAACCACATCAATATGATTCTCAGAAAAAGACTATAGCGACACCTTGAGATCCTCATTCCACAAAAGACACAGACCCCCCGCTCGGCTACCCCTTTTCCTGTCCTTTTTTGAATAAACCTGCAGCTAACCACAAAAGCATTCTTTCAACCGATCCGTTTCCGAAGCCCTGAGATGTCATCCTCTGTACACCGAGTTTCACTAAGGAAAATTAGCTTGGGAATGTTGAGAGAAATTATCCCTTTAAGCCCTGTAACTGTCCAAGGGTTCCCAATCCCTTGGCAGTTCCATTACAAAACATTCATGGCTCGTGATGGGTCGAAACCGGACCCATCAAGGACGAACGTTCGGAAACACGTTCACAGCTCCATAAAGTAGACTTCAGCACGTCCCCAGCCCTTTCCATACCTTTCCCTCTATGACCCCCCACTACAAAACCTCTCTTCACACCCTTCTTCCTTATGACTGGCTTCGGAGACTTGGAGGTCAGATTTCATACCATAAATTTTATTTTATTTTATTTCACATAATAGTATGAGAATTATTGTTTTCTATCATACATGTGCATGGAAAAACTAATTCAAAGTATAATGCAGAATGTCTAGATTTGTTACCAATTGTGGAAGGTCAACAACTAATTCACTTAGTCCTTATTCTATGTACCCGCCGCCGGGGGGGCGGTTTCCCAAATAGGCAAATATTAAACATATGCATCTAGCATAAACACATATATGGTATTTACTATATACTAAAGGAGATATACTGTTCATAAGGCCTGAAATGGAGTGACGCTTTTGTCCCTGATCATTTCTCTCAATTACAGGTTTGCCATTTCTTTTTGCACTCTGGTTGGTTTCTGCGTGGCTCTATTTGCTTACTCCACGAAGGGAGAGGTCAAGAAGGATAGAGAGTGGGCAGTTGTGTACTTTTAGGTCTGGCAACGTGCGGGTACGGTGCGGGTTCTTAACGGGCTGACCCGGTAAGAACCTGTTAGCTTAACGGGTTTCGCCGGTCAAACCCTGCGGGTTTGCGGGTTTTCCGTTGGAACCCGTAAACATTTTTAAAAAAAAAAAAACTTTTTATCAAAGCAACTAAAACCAATTAAGACTTATGTATATAACCTCTCATTTGTCATTTTCTCTATATGAACTTTTTTGGTTTTCTTTTTTGAAATTTTTTATTTTCCATCTTTTTTTTTTTTCCTTTCTTTTTTTGACAAAAAATAATTCACAAATCACAATTATACGACGATCCAACGGTCGGACCCTCACAGATCACCTGGAGGATCTTCTTTACCGATTTATACGTTGATCCAACGGTCGGATCATCTTTACCAATTTATACGATAATCCAACGGTCAGATCCTCACGGATCGCCCTTAGTTTCATCCTCTCAAAATTATACGACGATCCAACGGTCAGATCCTCACGAATCACCTAGATGATCATCTTTACCGATTTATACGATGATCCAACAGTCAGATCCTCACGGATCGCCCTTAGGTTTTTCCTCTCAAAATTATACGAAGATCTAATGGTTGGATCATCCCGGATCGCCCTTAGAATCATCCTCACAAAATTATATGACGATCCAACGGTCGGATCCTCACGGATCGCCTTTTGAATCATCTTTGCACAATTATATGAAGATCCAATGGTTGGATCGTCCCAGATCGCCTTTAGAATCATCCTCACAAAATTATACGACGATCCAACAGTCGAATCCTCACGGATCTCCTTTTAAATAGTCTTTTCACAATTATACGAAGATCCAACTGTCGGATCCTCATGGGGAATAAGAAAAATTATAAAAATACCCATGTGTAAAAGTAAAAATGGATTGGAATGGTCTGCTCATTTAATTTCATAGTCCCTTTATATAGGGAAAGGATTACAACTGAAATATGCATTACATTAAATACATTTAATGCTGATTGATCTTTAATTGTGCTGATTGAAGGTAATCGTTGATTCCTTGATTCCCTCTCCGTCAGTTGCTTTGACGAAGACACATAATATGTTTTTCCTTTAACACTCCCTCTTGTGCCAAGTCAAAGACGAAATGGTGCATAAGTTATTGCCTCACTAAAAACCTTACCAAGTAACAAAAAACCCTGTGGGACAAAAATAAAACTTGGTCGAAGGAAAAGAGCACAACACACCTTCTACATTTGAGTATGACATGTGTGTGTTAGATTCCCCCTGACGTCTACACCTCCCCCTGATACTTACATTAATCAAGGGAGCTTGGAAAGTCTTCGCATTCCTATGCTTTTCACATGTTTCTCAGATATGGCCTTAGGCAATGATTTGGTGAACAAATCTGCCACATTCTCCTCAGACCTTACTTGATTCACTTGAATCTTGAGGAGGGTCTGTTGTTGCTGATTCTAGAATTATCACCCTTGATATATCCTAGCTTCATCTGTTCGATGCAAGCTGCATTATCTTCATAAATGCAAGTAGGCTCTTCAGTGGTAGAACTCAAACCACTAGTCCCTCGAATATGTGTAATGATAGCTCTTAACCATACACACTCACGAACTGCCTCATGTAGAGCGATGATCTCTGAGTGGTTCGAGGAGGTAGCCACAAGGGTTTGCTTGGTTGATCTCCAAGATATCGCCGTGTTCCCAATGGTAAATACATAACCAGTTTGGGAACGACCTTTATGTGGGTCAGAGAGATACCCAACATCAGCAAAACCAACCAAAACATCATTTGGCGTTCCGGTGTAGTGAGTGACACTTTCGCCATCAATATTTCCTTTAGGGATTGCAGTTCCATCTGCAGTCCCTCTTGTCTCTCTGTAGGGAAAGAACAGTCCCAAGTCAATGGTTCCTTTTAGGTATCGGAAAATGTTCTTGATACCATTCCAGTGACGCTGCGTTGGCGCTGAGCTAAATCTAGCTAACAAGTTCACTGAGAATGCAATGTCTGGTCGAGTACATTGGGCTAAGTACAATAATGCGCCTATTGCACTTAGGTAGGGAATTTCAGCTCCCAACACCTCTTCGTCATCTTCCCTTGGACGAAATGGATCTTTCCTTGCATCCAAACTTCGATCGATCATAGAAGTGCTAGCAGGATGCGCTTTGTCCATGTTAAATCGCCTGAGCATCTTTTGGACATACGCAGACTGGTGGATTAGTATTCCACAAACTCAGTGTTCTAGTTCAAGGCCTAGACAGAATCGAGTTTTCCCAAGATCCTTCATCTCAAATTCGGATTTCAAGTAGCTCGCGGTTTCTCTTATTTCATCAAGAGTACCTATTATGTTCATATCATCGACATATACTGCTACAATTGTAAATCCGGAACTTGTTTTCTTTATGAATAAGCAGGGGCATAGTTCATCGTTCTTATATCCCTTCCCAATCAAGTAGTCACTTAGACGGGTATACCACATCCGCCCAGGTTGTTTCAATCCGTAAAGTGAGCGTTTCAACCTAATTGCAAACGCACTCTGTGGTTTAGAGTCACTTGACTTGGGTAATGTAAGGCCATCAGGCAGTTTCATATATATCTCTGAATCTAGATCTCCATAGAGATATGCAGTCACCACATCCATGAGCTGCATTTCCAGTCCTTCAGAAACTACTAGGCTAACCAAGTAGCGGAGTGTTATAACGTCTATTACGGGAGAGTATGTCTCCTCGTAGTCAATTCTAGGGCGTTGGGAGAAACCTTGTGCCACAACGCGAGCCTTGTACCTCAGGACTTCATTTTTCTCATTACGCTTTCTAACAAAGACCCATTTATGTCCTACAGGCTTTACACTTGGTGGGGTTAGCACTACCGCACCAAATACATGTCTCTTTGTCAGAGAATCTAATTCTGCCTAGATTGCTTCTTTCCATTTAGGCCAATCTGCTCTTTGTTGACATTCTGCAACAGAGCGTGGTTCGATATCATCGTGCTCTATGATTTCTTGAGCAACAGTGTATGCAAATACATCATCAATGTGTATGGAAGACCTTTCTATCAACTCATACGCACTCTCATAATCCATTGAGATTTCTTTGTTCTCTGGAATCATTTCAAACATCGGAGTGCCCTCCAGTATTGATTCATGGACATAACTATAATCAGAGACAATCTCATGAGAGGGATTCTCTACATTGATGATTAATGGATCGGTTTGTGCCTTACTCGCCCTCTTCTTCCTTGGGTGAGTGTCAATCGAACCAAGTGGCCTCCCCCTCTTCCTTTGAGGAGCCACAGCCTCAACCATACCTCCACTAAGTGTGGTTGTAGTGCCTCTATCTGCGGCACCGTGCCCCTTGTTGGCGACTTCTAACCTTGCAGGCACATTTGCAGCTGGTATATGTGAACTCGTCACTTTTGCGATATCAGTAAACGCATCAGGCATCGAATCTGCTACGTTCTGAAGATCGATTATTCTTTTCACTTCACTTTCACATTGTGAAGTGCGGGGATCAAAATGAGACAGAGTGGGAACAAACCATGACAATTCCTGTCGTTCCCTTGGAAAATCCTTTTTCCTATCTCCCCCTAACGACGGGAAGACTCTCTCATCAAAGTGACAATCCGCAAATCTACCGGTAAAGAGATCGCCTGTCAAGGGTTCTAAATAGCGGATAATCGTTGGAGATTCGTATCCTACATAAATACTTAATATTCTCTGAGGACCCATTTTAGTGCGCTGTGGGGGCGCAATAGGCACATATACTGCGCAACCAAATATACGTAAGTGTGAAATGTCAGGCTCATATCCAGTTACCAACTGGTACGCAGAAAATGGTTGGCTAGCAGTGGGTCTGAAACTAATGAGTAAAGCTGCGTGCAATATTACATAACCCCATGCAGATATAGGCAAGTTGGTGCGCATAACCAATGCCCTAGCCACCATCTGTAGCCTTTTGATGGTGGCTTCTGCGAGACCATTTTGTGTATGCACATGGGGTACATGATGCTCTACATCGATCCCAATAGACATGCAATAATCATCAAATGCTTTTGATGTAAACTCTCCAGCATTATCAAGCCTTATAGACTTGATAGGATGATCAGGGTGGTGAGCCCTTAAGCGTATAATCTGTGCTAGGAGTTTTGCAAATACAGCATTTCTTGTGGATAATAAAACGACATGTGACCAGCGTGTCGAGGCATCCACCAGAACCATAAAGTACTTGAATGGTCCGCATTCTGGATGGATAGGTCCACAGATGTCTCCTTGTATCCCTTGTAAGAATGGAATGTTTTGTTTTGTATCTTTAGCATAGGAAGGTCTAGATCCTGTTTTTGGTAAAGAGTAGGCTTTGCAAAACGAGTGATGTGCCTTTGAAATAGTCAATGAGGCATAATGGGAGGGAGGTAGTGCTTCTGGTACTTCAGAAGGTAATGGCTGCATTTGAGCAATACGAGGACCGACACCTTTCAGTGTGGCGGATTTTTCTCTCATTTTATTTTTCACTCCAAAGAAGGGATGTCCGTGTGAGTTCTTCAAAATACGGATCATCATGTCACGACCAGGGTGCCCTAGCCGGTCATGCCAAAGCCTGTATGAGTCTGTGTCCCATATTTCATTGTTGGTGACAACATATGATTCAATGATCCGAATCGTAGTGAGGTATAGTCCACTAGATTGACTCACAAGTTTCTCTAAAATGCGTTTCCTTCCACATTCATTAGAGGTAATATAAAGGTATTCAGTTTCATTCTCACAGTGTGTTTCTACATGATAACCGTTGGCACGAATATCTTTGAAACTTAACAAGGTTCGATTAGCTCTTGGTGCATATAGAGCGTCTGTGACTTTAAATGTTGTGCCATTAGGCAGCAAAAATTTGGCAGTTCCTCGCCCTTTTATTACTTGTGATGATCCAATCATCGTAGTCACAGAGGAATTATAGGCTATTAATTCAATAAATAATTGCCTATTCCTTAATATGGTGTGGGTAGTCCCACTATCAACTAAGCACTCGATTTCTCCTCGATTCATTTCTACAAATAAATGGGATATATTATTAATTTTGAAAAGATAACTCATATTCTTTAGAGCATGTCTATTTTAGTAGAATGATAATTTTTTTTTCATTCTAATAATTTTCTCTAGATGTATTGCTTTACATCTTTATAGTGCTTTTTCGAACCATGTGAATATGTGTAGTACATAAAAATCGAATAAATTCAATGCTTCAGAATAAAATCTGAAATTTATTAATAAGCCAACGATAATCAAATCAAGGACTTATTCAGAAATCTAATTCAAACAATTATTGAAATAAACTTTAAGACTACGTAATAGTCTAATTAAAAAAATGAGGCATTATGCCTTCACAACTATGTTTGGAAAATAAAATAAAGCAGATCAGTCAAAATCTGAAGCATCCATTGACTGAGCAAGTTCCTTGTTGCCATTGAAGTCTGCAATTGTGAGGTTGACGTCTGGGTCATTGCCTCATTCTTCCATATAGTGAGACTCTTGTTCTTTAGACTCCTTATACCTCTTGTAATTGGCTGCTACTCTGTTGCTTGCTTGACAATTCTTGTACCAATGCCCCATGACTCCACACCTATAGCATGGTTCATTGCCAACTCTACCCTGTTTGACTGAAGGGTTCTTAGGTGCCCTTTGCACCTTGTTTCCATGACCACTAGGGCCAACACCACCATCTCTGCGCCATACATTAGGAGGGCCTCCACGGCCCATACCAGGACCCCCACGTCCCTTGCCACATGGTGCATTGTTGCCAAGTGGGTAGGGATCAGCACGTCCAACCCTCTTTTCATTGGGGTTCTTTCCACCTTTGACTTTGCCATAATTAGCCTCAGGAATTTTCTTTGTCCCAACGGGTCTGGCATTGTTGCTCAAAAGAACCTCATTGTGCCTCTCAGCCACTTGCAGTAGGTTGATCAGTTTATTGAAGGTTGTGATTCTTTTATTATCATACTCCAGCCTATACTGGTTCGTTAGTATAATTGCTGAAGTAGGAAAAGTGGAAAGAGTCTTCTGGATCATATCATCTTCTGTGAGTTCCTTTCCACAGAAATTTAGATGTGCCTTTAGGCGCAACATGTCTTTGTTGAAGTCAATGACCCTCTTGTAGTCAAGCAAGCGGATTTCATTCCACTGAACGATCAATTCTGGGAGCAAGGTGTCATGAATGTTCCCAAAACGTCCCTTAAGGGCATCCCACAGTTCTTTGGGTGTCTTCAACTGGAGGTATTCCCAGCGTAGGCTAGGATCAATATGTCGCCTCAAAAATATTAAGGTGTTTGTTTTTACCTTATCAGACAGTCCATCGTCTTTGGGGTCAGTGGTATGGTGGCAGTGTATTCTTTTGCCACAAAGGCGGTTTCTACATCGGAAACCCAACGGTGGTACTCAAGTCCTTCTGAGTCCAAAATGTCAAATTCAGGTCGAGTTGGATCAGCCATCTACATCAACAAGAGTGAAGATATAAATTACGCAGTCACAAAAGACATCCACGTGTATTATTTTCCAAACAATATGAATTAGATTTCAAGACCAAGATTCGTAATGGTCACATTTTTGCTATGTGAAAATACTTTATCACGGTTATGTTGTGTGTATAAATGCGCATGAATTTTCATTATCATGGCAGACCAGAATTTTATATGTTGTATTACAAAAATAACTATAACACATTTAATAATAAAATATAGCATATATAAAAATAAATTACATGGCATGCTAAAATTTCACAAATATACAACAAATTATATACTACATTTTTTTTTTTTTTTTAATCCCCACCCCTCCCCACCCATGATGGGGCTCGAACTCCTGACCTCCCAAATGAGAGTTCAGAGCTTTACCACCCCACCAACACACACAAGAATATATCATGCATAACATAAAATACAAATGATAGCATAATATAAAAGCATGCTTAGGAATAATTTATATTAGGATAAATAAACATAAAAACATGCTCAAAATTTCATAAATAAACCATAAACAATGAAATATATAATCATGCTTAAAGGTAATTATCTAAAGGGTCCTTGACCCAAAGCCCCAAAATGAGGGAAAATTATCCCACTTACCCCAGCAAGAGATTTTTGTTCTCACTTGCCCATTTTAAAACAAAATGACAATTTCGCCCTAAGCTAATTAATGAATTTACATCGTGCCTCACTCCACGATCTGAACTCTCTCTCTCTCTCTCTCTCATCCCTCTCCGTTTGCTCTCTCTCTCTCCCTCTCATCGCTCTCCGACCTGCTCTCTCTCTCTCTCTCTCTCTCTCTCATTCCTCTCCGATCTGCTCTCTCTCCGTCTCTCTCTCTCTCTCTCTCATCGCTCCCGGATCTCCAACTCCGGCGAGGTTCGACCTCTCGCCCAGGTTCCGCTGCAACTCGCAGGTGAGCTCGACAGCGTCCAACCGCTGTCGCTCTGACAACGACCGCGTCCAACTGCTGCAACGCCCAGATTCCGTGCAACTCGCCGGTGAGCTCGACCGCGTCCAACTGCCTCGCCGGTGCTGGTCGACTTTTGCTCGGATTCTGCTGCAGCTCGCCCAAGCTCGGCCGGCGCTGACAACGACGACCACGCGACGTCTTCGATGGCCTCCTGGACGTCACCGGTGCTCGACCCAGGCTGTGGCAGAGGAGAAAGGTGATTGGGTGCCCAGAGCTTTTCTCTGGGTGCCCAAATCAATTTCTAGTTTTTTTTTTTTTTTTTTTTTTTTTTTTTTTAAGTAACAAGACAGAAGGAAAGGAAAAAGGAAAAAAAAAAAGTTTTGAATGTCTATTGCTCTCTAATTGACGTCTATTACCCATCTATTGGAGGGTAATATACGGCTATTGGGGGGCAATAGACGTTTTGAATTTATGTAATCTCCTTGTTTTTTTTTGTAATCAAAGTTTTATTTGTCTAAATTTAGGGAGATTAGTTCTCATTTTAGCAACTGAAAGTCCTATTGGGGGGTAATAGACGTCTATTGGGGGGCAATACATGGCTGATGTTCGTCTATTGGGGGGCAATACATGGCTGATAGTCGTCTATTGGGGGGCAATACATGGTTGATAGTCATCTATTGGGGGGCAATACATGGTTGATAGTCGTCTATTGGGGGGCAATAGATGTCTATTGGGGGCAAAACAAACTTTCCAGTGAAATTTTCAGCAAATTCCGGTGGGCGGCAGCCGGTGACCGGATTCCAGCAAAAGTTGGCCGGATTCCGGAGACCGGTGACCGGAATCCGGCAAAAGTTGGCCGGATTCCGGCGACCGGTGACCGGAATCCGGCGGCCGGTGACCGGGCTCCGGCGAAGTCTCTCATGGTTTCTCTCTCTTCTATTTTCTCTCTCTCTCTAAGTAACAAAGGGGTAAGGGTAAAATGGTATTAAAAAGAATTTAAAAACAAAAAAAAAATCTTAATGGGGTATTAGGGAAGACCTCTTTAGAGTGTTTTGGGTAAAAGAGAATTAAAAAAACTTAATGGGGTAAGTGGGAAAAAAATCTCTAAAAATGGTGTAAATGGACAAAACCCCTTATCTAAAACATAAATAACAAGGCATGCTTCAAATGATCAGAAATTATCGACTAAACATGCTTAATAACAAAATATAATAAAATTCACATGCTTTGTTAAAAATCATAAAATAAAATAAAGAAAACATACTTGATTTCGAGAAAATAAAACAATCCTAGCGCACGCGCGTGTTGATCCAGGCGTGCGTAGCGATGTTTGTGTGCTTGAGAAAAAAAATCTGGACCTCTTCCTCTCCCTTTTCATCAGTGGGCTTTGATCCCCCTTTTTTTTTTTTTTTTTTTTCTCTGGGCCTTCTCTTTGTTCTTTTTTTTTTTTTTTTTTTTTTGTGTTTCTGGGCCTGCTCCTTTCTTTTTTTTATCTTTTTTTTTGTTCTGTTCTGGGCCTTATGTTCTTTGGGCCCTTTTTTTTTTTCTTTCTGGGCCGGGTCCTTACTTCGGCCCTAGTTGCCCTTTTTTTTTTTTTTTTCTTCTTCTTCTTCTTCCTCCTCCGGCTTTCCTTCCTTCTGGTTTAGGAGCAGACTGGTCGGGGATCTGCAGGTTGGGGAGGGAGGGGCGGGGCTGTTACGTCGTCGCCGATGTGGTTGCTGCGACAGTGGACTAGTGTCCGGATAGATCGGGAAATGAAGCAGGCGCGGATGTCCGGTGGGTTGCAGGAATCGATCGGTGCTGCGATCGGTGTTGGGTTGCAGGGATCTGCAGGTGAGAGGCAGCAAGGCTGGGTCGGAGGCGCTGCTGCTGTCCGGAGGAGGATCGGGCAGCCAGTCTGGACGATGATTTGCGGTGATCATGTGCGGGTGTGGAGAGCAATTGTTCTGGGTTGGGTGTGGAGAGCAATTAGCTGGCCGGTCTGTGGAAGGGAGCGGAGGCTGGGCTGTGCCCGCGGAGGGATGGCCGTGGAGGCTGCTGCACGAAATTATTATTTTTTTTTTTTCATCGGCGGCAGAAAAGAAGAAAAACTTTTTCTTCTTAGGGTTTGAGTTTTTTTCTTGGTTATTTGCTCTGAGCGTGCTGATAACGTGTAAAAGTAAAAATGGATTGGAATGGTCTGCTCATTTCATTTCATAGTCCCTTTATATAGGGAAATGATTACAACGGAAATATGCATTACATTAAATACATTGAATGCTGATTGATATTTAATTGTGCTGATTGAAGGTTATTGTTGATTCCTTGATTCCCTCTCTGTCAGTTGCTTTGACGAAGGCATATAATATGTTTTTCCTTTAACACCAGGTTGAAAAAAAAAAATTAAAAAAAAAGGGTAATGGGAAATGGGTTTTTGGGAATGATTTTGAGTTAACGGGTTCCAATGGGTTTAGCCCGCAAAACCCGTTAATTTGCGGATTTTTTGCGTGCGGGCTTTTTTTAGTCCGGATTGATAAACGGGCGGGTTTGTGCGGGTTTTTAGCATGCGGGTTTCCGGGAGGGTTTGTGCGGATTTTTAGCGTGGGGGTATTGTGCGGGTTTGCGGGTTACAAGTTTAAATGCCAGGCCTATGTACTTTGCTTCTTCTCAAAACAAAAAAAGTGTGTACTATGCTTTGCGCAGAGTGAGTGAGTGAGTGAGTGAGTGTGAGAGAGAGAGAGCAGGTGTGTTTCTCCATTGGAATTTAAATGGTTTTGATTTTGCATGTCTTCAGTCTAAATTGAGAGAGTGGGTTGCTTCTTCTTTTTTCTAGAGCCGTCTAATCTAAATTGCGAGTGTTGTCTGGATTTCTATAATCAGTGGATTGCTTCTTTTTCTACAATCGTGTAAGGAGGATTGAGAGGTTGATTTTTTGGTTTTGATTTGTAAACTTGGATTTTGTTCATTCTTTTGATTAGAAAATTAGGGCGTTTTGTTTGAAATTTATAGAATCGATGGGAATTATTGATTTTTAAGGTTTGATTTTAAGTTCTTGGCGATTTTCAGGTTACCCAGAATTTGTAATTGTTGATTTGGATTAGAATATGATACACAGGTACGAAAAGTTTCAATCTTTGGCTATTTGATCATTGTTTATATGTCAATTATTATGGTTTTTCTTTGATAAATTCAGTATTTACTGGTGATTTTTTCCCCCCGGTTTAGTGATTGGATCGACCAGTTAAGGAATATGATGGCCGACGGCGGAGAGGGATCTGGTGGCGATATTCAAGGCGGTGAGGGAGAAGGAGAGGAAGAAGAGGTGGGTGGCAGAGGAGGAGGAGAAGAAGAAGGAGGCGGAGGTCAAGGCCAAGGAGGAGGCCAAGGTGGTGGAGGAGAAGAAGGACAAGGAGAAGGAGAAGAGTGGAAAGAGAGGTATGGATCATGAGCTTTTTGATTTCGAAGATATAAACTTTTTGTTGTGTTTAGTTATATGGTATGATGTTGTGATTTTGATTGATTGCTGGGGAATTAGGAATGAGGTGTGTAAATTGAAATGTTCATTTGGAATTTTACTGAAGAACAATGTGTTTGTATAGTGTGGAAGATAATGGGATGAAATGTATGAACTCTAGAATTGGTTGGAAATTTTGGTGAAGAACATTGTGTTTATATAGTGTGGAAAGTTTTGAACTTGGAATCTTTTAGCAGATGAGTTGTGGTTTTGCGATGTGATTGTTTCATATGTTTGGATTTTAGGAAATGTGTTAGGATGTAGAGACTGATATGTTGAAAATTCAATGTGTTAGGGTGATTTGTGTTGAAGATTTTGAAATTGTTGTTCGGTGGCATATTTGGGGGTTTGTAAGAAATTGGCGATTTTGAACCATATGCTTGGGGGGACAAATTAATGTGACTGTTGTGGTATTGGAATGATGAAGCACAATATATTTGTTGGCATTTTATTCTGTTTCTCATACAAATGCTAATTGTGTTTGCTGCCCCAGGTACATAGAGTATATTTATATATTCTTGATTTTATAACACTGATTATTTATGTGCAGTTCCAAACAAAGGGAATGGGCTTGATATGGAGAAATACTTATGGACCCAGAGTCTATAGGAGGTTAATATAATCATTCCAGTGCCTGCTGGAACTAAATCAAGGGATATTGTTTATGAGGCCAAGAAGAATCGTATGAAGTTTGGACTGAAGGGTCGGTCTCTTTTAATTGATGTAAGTCTGCTGCTTTATTATTCATATTATTAGTCGGCCGTATATCACAAACAACTAGATATGATATGAATGCATAGAGTAGTTTACTATGGTAACATTTCAAGCAGAACTCTAGATATAGTTAGAGATCCTACACTAATAAAAAATAGTGGCAGATGAGAATGTGTGTGCATGAACTATACTAAAACAATGATGGTTCTGGTATATACCCCTTCCATTTATTTCTTTAATTTTGATCCTTCTTAATAGTACAGATGCATAGACTGCATATAGCTGCATTATGCATTAGTGAAAGTACTTGACACCATAAAAAACTTGCCTTTCTAATTTAAATGGTATTTAGTAAACTTGGTGCAACTTTTATAACCTACTTTTCTTCGCTTCGCTCAATCATTGGTTTGTAGAGTTTGCTGCATGGTGGCTTGCAAGGAATATATTTATGCTTGGGATACTAACTAAAAGTTTTGGAGCCTTAGCAGTTAAATGTTTTGATTATACTTTGGTGTTAGCATGATGTAAAAAGATTTTAAATGTTCTGTATGCAGAATGTGTTCAGTTAATCTGAAATGCAATTTTTATTTTCTGTTGTGTTTTCTTTGCACCTAAAGAGTTTATTGACATTTTATATTATGTTTTGGACTTTTGGGCAAGTAAAAGCTGCATCACTCAGGCTTTAAATTCCCAAATAGTTTGAGGGTATCATACTGGCAATAAGTGAGAGGAACATCTATTGTGATTGTGAAAACATCATATGAAAGAGTGGTATAAAATTCATTTTTATTAGTGTAATAAGTAACAAAATAAATGTGAGATTGTTTCTATGCCTGCAATTTAACAAAGATATCATTTTCTATGCGAATTTGGATAGGACAATTATAGTATGAATTGGTTTCAATTGTTTCTTTTCTTTCAGGTTTGTCAACGTCTTCATTCATTTTTTCTATACTATATGCAGCAAAAGATTTTCTATCAAGTGTAGGGAAGAAAACGGTGGAGTACACGGTGCCATTAGCAGAGAAAACTAAAGACATGGCCGTGTTTGCAAGTAAGACCACTCTGCATTATGTTGGTCATGTTGCGGTGGATTTGAAGGACAAGGCCGCTGTGGCAGGTTGGACTGCAGCGCACGACGGAACTGAGGCACCAGTGAAGGGAACCAAAGCAGCTGCAAGAGTAGTTGAGCAGCAGGGTATGCTGGTCATGAGGCTGTGGATATTGTGTCCAAGCCTTTTGAGTGCTGCAAAAGATGCTCTGCTGTGGTGACTGGTGAGAAAGCTGAGGAGTTCACTGCTCGGAAGAAGGTAGAGGCGAAGAGAGAATATGAGCACAAGAAAGTAGCTGAAGCAAATAGGCCCAAGGTAGATATGTCATGTCGCCTATAATATGCTTACTGTTATTCATTCTGCATTTAAACTTTCTGAAAGAGATGGAGCAAGTAGGATTTTATCTGAAAATATACGAGTAAAATTCTCAAATATATTGAATAAAATGGTTATCTTCTCTTTTCAAAAAAAAAAAAAAAAGGTTATCTTCAGAGGCCACCAATTACTTATTTACTGATGATTAATTAGTATAAAACTAATTAGTTTATTGCTTGATGTGAACAATGGTTCTGAGACTACTTATCAAGGAGGAGAATCCAAATTCTGGGAGCAAGAGGAGACATGGACGAAACCAGTTCAGAGGGAATCTCAGCATATGCAGAGTGGCAGACCAACTGAAAAAACTAACCAGAAACCGCACAGTTAGAGAGGGAGCGCAAGAGGGCGGTACCTGGGTGCTGGGAACAATCGGCAGGACTTGAGGTGTGATACCGAGAGCTGTTAGTGAGACATTGGTTGAGATAGTTGAGAATACGAAAAACTTTGTTATTGGGTAGGGTGAAAATGGAATGGTAGAGGAGAGCGAGGACGGGTGGAGCTCAAATGCACAGCAAGGAGGGCAAGAATGGAGCTCAAATGCACAGCAAGGGAGGCAGGGGCGGAGGTCATCTGAGAAGCAAGGCAGGCAGAAGGGGAGGTCATCTGTGCTGGTGGTGATGTTACTGGAACATGATCTACTTAATGTTGTAAAACAGGCTAAATCTTTTGTTAATACAATGATCATGTCAACTATATTTTCTTTGCTTTTGAATTTAGTCCTTAAATAATGTTGTGTTAGCTCCAAAACCTAGTGATATCTATTTGACATGTACAGTATGAAAGGTTGTGTGTGTGTGTGTTTTTTTTTGTTGAGAAACTGTCAACTCAAATTAAACTAGGAGGAAAACTCATTTGAGAGTACATCAATAATACAAGACGGAGGCTCTAAGCCCTAAAATACAGAACTGGAAGAACATAGTGGTTCATAACATTAGATCAACAGCCAAAAGACCAGAGTGTACATACACTTATATATTTCCGTCTATGCAATGATACTCATTGCTAGTCTACGTGAGTTTGCTTGTTAAAGTGAACCTACAAATAAAGAAAGTTTGTGTCGTCTAGGGCAAAATCATTTACTAGCATTCTATTGGCCAATCACACAATTCTGGTACCAACAAAAAGTCACTTCTCAGCAAAATAATAGGAGCACATCCTTATCGATCTATAAGCTGCTTGAAAAAAAAAAAAAAAAACCTTCAATCTTATTTCAAATAATTATCAACTCCAGTAGCAGTCATGATCCGAAAAGTTTGGTCCAGGACCATATATCGACTCAACTGTTAAGAAGGTCCACCTCTTAGGCCATGCCCACCCACATCAGTAAGTGATAACTGTGGGCTTACAGGCCCACAAAACTTAGTCCCTCAGCCCAAGTTCAAGCCCAGGCCCAAACCAAACCGAATCACAAATAGCATAAGCTTTATCTCTGCTGTTGCAAACCCTCCACCTTACCACCATAGCATCATTCTTCGATTAGAAGTAGCCAAACCAGAGCACCGTAACTACGATTAACAGCCTTGTCAGATCAAACAAAAATCAACCTCAACCTTTCTCCAAGCAATGAAAAAGACACCTAGAGAAACAAGCGCCAACCCTGATGCCTCTGCTCAGCCTCGAGCATATCTAATCACCACCATTTCAACGTTGACCGATCATGACCAAAATATGAGAACACAGACTTGCCGAATCGATATCAGCATCCTTAACCCCCTTTCACACAATGAGATCCACATTCAGATAAGCACCCTAGCCTGGTCAAGACCTGTGTTGATTTGGGATGATGAGGCGCCGTCGATTTGTACGAAACCTGAAAGTTAAGGTTTCAACTAAAAATTTACAGATACTTGAAAGTTTGTATTATTACTATTGTGAGCCCTTAGAATTTTTTTTTTCCTTTTTCTTTATTTTACTAAAATAACTATTTAAATGCTTTGATTATGAGTTTTTATTTTATAGACTAAAAGGTCATTTGGGCAACCCATAATTTCTCCTTACCACGGATAGAGATAATTATGCAATGTGTTACTTCGGTTAGATATTCCTTTTTGATCAAAGGTGAGCCATGTGGTTATATCACACCTCAACATGGTTTGAGGTAAGGAGATTTATTACCTCCATATTTATTCTCACTTGATGTAATGTCCCGTACCTTAATTTATCCGTTTACTGGTCATTTGGATGGTAAACCAAAATTACTTTCACTTTTTACTCTGTTTTAGTACTTTTAGTGGCCCAAAAAGTTGATTTTTTGTTTGAGGCAGTTTTTGAGAGAAATTTCTTCATAAAAGTTGTAGAGGATGTTAAATCGAGTCGGTGGACATGTGGTTCGCTTAAATCGGAATTCGTATGAGAAATTTATGGATTAAAAAGCAAAGTTATTGTTCATGGTAACTTTCTATATAAAGGGAAAGTTACTGTGGTAGGTTTTCATTTTCAGAAACCTACTCCTCCCCCCCCCCGGTCGTTTTCTCTCTCCACTCCCTTTCTCTCCCCGACCCATCAACTTTAGCCAGCGATTTCTCCTCTGTCTGGCGATAGATTTGGACACCACTCGTGTCAATCGAAACCTCTCTTCGTCCTCTACAAGTTTGATGTAGTTTGGTGGCATGATTTGGGCCGTAGGAGACGCAGCAAGGCAGAAAACACGGTGTAACAACTGTTTTTGGGTCTCCGGTGATTCTCCATTTCCGACCACTTCCAACTGCACCACCACCCATATTGTCATGCCCCAAATTTCGAAAAAAGACATTTCAAATCCGAAAAGCGATAACTCAACCATTCTCTCAGAAATACGTAGACACTATTTCAATTTAAACTAAGCAGCAAAACAACCAAGTCCACAAATGTCAATACCAACTCGTTCTCTAAAATTACATATTACATCACCATGTGTTGACATAAACTCGAAAGCATCGAAGTAAATGTAAACGCTCACCATGAACATACTACAAACAACAGTAAATAAAATAAACAAAAAAGGTTCTAAACCTAATACTGCTGCGACAATAAGCTCAGCCTCAACCCTGGTTACCCTGATCTGCAAGAAAACCCCTACACAAAGGAATAGTACACCGGGTTGCAAAAAACAAACCCGATAGCTTTTGCAAGCTCGTATGAGTAACTCAATCTGAAATATCTTAGACAACACATGCTTTAAATTTCTCAACTTATGAGATAAATTAGAGCAACAACATTTAATTCCACAATACATAGCCAAATTTAAAATCAAACAAGGTAAAATCAATAATCTCTGCTTAGAAAATTAGTTCAGGAAATCACTTAAAATCACACCAAAGAAATCATAGTAATCCCTGCATATCGTACGTTTAGTTTAGAACATTACTTAAAAATCAACCAAAGAATAAGAAAGGGAATTAAATAGGGAAATCAAACGATAGAATTGAAAAAGGAAAAATAAATAAAGAAATCAAACAACTCACGCTAAAACCAAGAATCACCCTTCAACTCCAAATAAATGATCTCATAAAATGACTCGTTTTCAAAAACTCGACAACCTTATCTCTTAAGGTAACATATATCACTAAAGTGACTAAATCATATTATTTCCAGCTCACAATTTAGCATGAATCAAGTCCCTCCTCGGACAATTTAAAAGAAGGAATACACCTCAAACTCTCTTTTCAAAATAGAATACGTACTCATGAGTCACAAGTAGCGTACTTGTTACCCCCATGACATCCAATGACAGACAGACTGGAGCTCTAACTGAATCGTAACCATACCTCGGCCAAGGGCATGGGTCCGATAACCCACCCTGGATCACTACTATGACCCTTGATCCGTAGACCAAAACATTTAAAAAATCACTCAAGACTCAAAATGTTACACTCATCTCAAAATACTCTTCAGCACAATCAAATCCACAATTACATGATATATTGTACGCCCATAAGACTAAATGCTTAAACTAATAACTCAATCAATTCACAATAATTACTTCACCTAATGCCAATGCCTACTAATACCAACTATAGTTCACAATAGCAAAAACTCGAGAAACTCATTTTTACACTTAAAACTCATTTTCCATACCTGTGAACCGCAGTCCTATGAACCATAATCGATCGAGTTCATATCATTTAAAACAAATATTCATTTCTGAAAACGATTTCACAATTCAACAATTAATTTTGAATAATAAGTAAATCCATTCGTAAATGAAACACGTGAGATTTACTCAGCTCCAAATCTTACTGCATCTTCTCTTATAGCAGAAAAGGTATCGAATACGCCCCGTTAATCACCTAAGTATAATACGATCTAAACTTAGTACACGAATCGAAAATGATTAAAGTTCGAACCCCCGTTGAACTAAAATTCTGAAAGTAATGCCAATAGAGGCGAAACTTCATCTGAGATCACCTGAGGTCTCCGGAATACTTCTACGATCAATATATCAAAGTTACAAGTCGATCGAACGGTCGAATCCTCACAGATCGAAAACCGATCAAACTGAAATTACAAACTATATATCAAAACACTTGTATCAACGAGTAGATCACAATGAGGAGCAGAAATTGCCCCTGAGGTGGCCAGAATCGTCGAAAAAACGCCGTCGACCTCCGAGTTTGGCAGCGAGACCTATGCTAAACTCTTCCCCTCAACAATCCAAACAACTTTCTCAACTAGCATGAAGCATAAATCAAAGCAGAAGAGGTCGGAAATCACCTAAACAGTGAGTAGATCGGAAAATTCCCAGATTATCCGATTTGCTCGATTTCTGCTTGCACTCTTCAAATCTCTTAAAGCTGCTTAGGGAGCATGATCAGCATCTCCATGGGGTTCTAGAATGGCCGGCGGCTTAAGCTATAATGGCCGGAGGAGAGAGAAAATAGCGTTTTGGATCAGAGTTTTTCGGCAGCAGCTCCTACGGGCCTAGAAAGGTTGCGAGACTACCCCGGGAAGATGGAGGAGGAAGAGGCAAAGCTGTGCAGACCAGTGGCGAGGCTTGGGGTGGCCGGAAGAAGAAAACTGGTAGAAGGGAGGTAGAGAGAGAAAAATCGGATTGGGGGTTTCCCGATTTGGAAATCAGTTTCTTTTTTTTTTCCTGATTTTTTCTGAATTTTTCTAATTTATCCCAAAATGGAAACCTTCCCCGAATGCCATAACTTCTTCATACGAACTCCAATTTTCGCATTCCACATAAGGACGAACTCGTATCGACGCACTCTACGACTTTCGTGATGGAAGTTTCTGCAGAATCCTAACGCATAAAAAGTCAACCCTTGAACTTGAATCGAAGCATTCCGAGCGAATAATTGTACGAAACACTTCTGCTCCACCCTCGAACCACAAAATCGTACTAACGAACACTTTAATAATTCCAAGAAACAATCAGAAATTAGTAACGAATTTCCGGGATTTCTGGATAATAAATAATCCACAATGTATAAAGCATATAGTTGTCGCAACATTATCAAAAAGAGAGAGAAGAGGATAATGGCAGCAATTAAACAAATGCTTTAGTTACAAATTATCTTTAGATTCAAACAAGTTAAATGTTGCCTACTTTCAACGTGGAAAAGCTACAAAACATAAACAAAAGGAAACATTCAAATTTTGAATCAAATATCTCTAAATGAGATAAGAATGAAGTGGCAAAGTGCGTTTGGGTTCAATTTTGAAGTCAAAGATGAAGTTTCTAATCAGCAACTTATCTTCGTGAGCTTTGGGAAATTTAAATTTCAAACAAATGTTTATCCAGCCCTCTAGAATCTTCACTGCCTCCTATATAAAGAACACAAGGTTGCACAAGAAAGGGGGGACGAAGAGAAATGGAGAGAAGAGTGAGTCAAGTTTGTGCATCAAAGGAAGGCATAGTTCAAGAGGAAGAGAGAGAGTAAAGTGTTCTAGTTACCTGGAGACGACAACCCGACGACAGGAGAGCTTCATATTCAAGTATCCTGCTGGTCGTTTCTTCATGGTCTTCCTTGCGACTTTTCCCTTATCATTGCTAATATCTCCATGAGTGCAGAAAGACTTGCCTTTGCCTATTTCCATGTGAGCTCTATAATCCATCTTAAACAGCTCCGAAAACAAATCCTTCCATACTAAAAGCCTCAAAATTCCCCGAGACCAAATAAACCAACAACAAAGCCTCAAAACCTCAAAAATTCTACTGCTGCCCACCAGAAATCAGAAAAAAGAAACAACCAAAAAACATTTTCTAAATACCTTTATGTTGACAAAAAGTGCAAGTTCAGAGAATGAAAGAAGCACGTGCACAGAGAAAGGATTTAGACGACTTTCTGATGGAAAAAAAGAGAGAAATAAATGGCTCACCTGTGTATTTGGCTACACTTGCTTTCGATGCTTATATAGCGGTGGGCCCTGCGTATAGGTGGCGGAAGCAAGGTTCCAATTCAAAAGGGGGTTCCCTGCACTTGTTTTTTATGTTTATATTGCGGTGCGTCCTACATATGGGTGGCAAAATGAGTGTCAAGTGAATACCCGGGGGCTACCAATTCACACTGTACTTACATGGGCATTTGCCAAGCATAATTAGCTCAAGCATAATTAGCTCTAATGAGCCACGCTCATGCTACCACCAGTGGTATGAACTCCCATCAGCGGAGTAACCTACGGAAACACAGCTAAGTAGGCTATCGCCAGCGCCCCGACTCACCCCCAGATCACTGCCAATGCGCCGCCACAAGCTACGTCAAGATGGCATCAGAAGCTCTAGAAGCTGGAAACGGAAGCATATCAGTCCCACATCGAAAACATGGAAGAAATCAGCCTCTTCCCCACTTATAAAAGGTTCTCTCCTCTCTCCTCATTAATTACACATTTACTACTTACCTACTGTTATTCTGTCAATACAAATACATTGACTAACTTAGGCATCAGAGAAGAGAAGACCGCCCAATGCGGTCTCCCTCTGACACTCTGTATTTTACTTGACAGGTAGCGGAAGCTCTGAGAATATCATAAGTAGCGGTCTGCCAATCGGACCAGCGTTAACCAAGATTTGGGCCATCGCTCGATCTCAAACATTAACATTGAACAAGAGGTCATCCCACCACAACAATCACCATGACTAACAGTAGTGGGGGGAAAAGCTGAGGAGCAAGCAGATCAATTCGCCAACCTCCATCCCTCCAACCCCGCGGCTAGCATTAACCCAGCGGTTAACGTTAACTGAGCATTATTCAACATTCCGGTTAACCCCAGCACGGAACCCCAGGGCTCATCCCAAGTCCCACTGACCCAAACTGCAGTGGAGACCCGACCGGGCAGCAGTCGCCCACCAGGCCAAGATCTCGCCTCTATGTATGAGCTGACATTGGCGGACCTCCACATGGAAAACAGGGAGTGCGAACAAGAGCCTAGAGAGAAGGTTGAGGCCCAAAAGCAGGTGGCCACACTGATATCAAAATTCGACGAACTGAAGAAGGCGTTGGAGGCAAATGCTAACCCAGCACAGAGCGAGCAATCGCAGAGCACCAGACGTAGTAGACCCAATACCGGCGGATTGGTACCTATACCAATCATACAGATGCAACCGAACCCACCAGAACTATTGGGAATGGGCCCACCTCCCCTGCCCCGCCTAATGATGGAACAGGAAGCGGAATTACAGCCGCACACCAACAGCTCAGCGGCTGGGGCTAGGACTGAAGGAAATCCACCTGTCCCTAGGCGAGAGCTGGTTCAGGGGAATCTCCAAGTGGGGTCCGCTGGCGACGCAACTGCCCTAATCTTAGAAAGAATGAAACAACTAGAGTAAAGGCTAATCCCGGCAGAGGCAGGCGCCCCAGCGCCAATTCCAAATCCGCTCTTTGTGTCCAGACCAGGACCATTCACTGCCAGGATATTGCATGCCATTAGACTAGCACATGCAAAGACACCAAACATGACACTTCGTCCATATGGACACCTAAAAAAAGTCACTAACTACAAGGGATTTGATGACGCCACCCTTTGCCACTTGTTCAGCGAAACATTGGATAGTGAGGCAATGAGTTGGTTCTTTGAATGCCCACCAGGATCCATTGACTCATTCCACGCGCTATCAAACGCTTTCCTTTCTCGGTTCATCCTGTTGACCGCTGGTCATCACAACACAACTCAGTTGTTCCACATCAAGCAGGGCGCAGAGGAAACATTGAAGGCATTTGTCACCAGGTAGCAAGCGGCAACATCTCAATGCTGCGATCTTGATAAAATAATGGCATTGGCAGCCTTCAAGCAAGGTCTCATTAACGGGCCATTTCTCTATCACCTCAATTACAATCATCTAAATGCCACGTATGACCACGTCATGGGCGTGGCAGTCATCCATGCACAGGCAGAATTCATCACATATGGAGAAAAACCATCATCACCGCCAACACCGGTAAAGTCCACTCAGCCCTCATCCAGCCATCAGGAGACCGCTAACAAAACCTCTGCTACTCCGCCAACTGATAAGAAGAGAGAATGGCAACAGGGCAACTACTAGAGCAAGCGGCAGAAGGACCAACATTACAACAAGAGCAACCGCTCATCCCATGGGGATAATCGTAACAAACAGACGGAGTCCTCCCAGTGGTACATAGTGTTTACAGTCCTCACAGCCTCGTGTGAGGAGATATATGACCAGTGCAAGGACCAGATTCCGCCACCACCCCCAAGAAAATACCGAAGGGTGGAAAAGCCCAGGAACACCGGCAAGTGGTGCAAATACCACGAAGACAGCGGTCACAACACCAACAACTGCAATGCTCTCAAAACAACTATTGAAACTTTATACCGTGATGGCAAATGCAACAATTCAAGGTGCGCCAACCACCACTTGTGGTCGCCAACATCGAACCCATGCGCCGCATCAAAACCATCGAAGGCTGGTGTCTAGTCATTGGCGCTAGCCCATGCACGACGGAAATACATACAGAGTTCATTGTTGTCGACTGCTTCAGTTTATACAATGGCATCATTGGTCGACCGACACTCAACAAACTCAAGTCCAACATAGCTGGGTACATGCTTCTCATGAAGTTCCCTACACCCAACGGGACAGGCTGTTTTAAAAAAAGTTAACAATTGGCACGAGAATGTTACTCAACAACGGTGGCATGGTCGACACGCCGCCATGAGATCCTAACGGTAGGAAACCATGTACCAGCGGCCAGTAATTTTGAGGACCCTCGGGATGACGAGGAAAATCTATAAAAAAGGAGCCTGTCAACCCAGAAACATCCTTAAAGGTTATTAGCATCTTTGACTAGCACCCTGAGCGGATAGTCAGCATAGTTGCTCAGCTAGCCCCAGAAATAACGGCAGAGCACACTCAGTTTCTACGTGACAACACTGTAGTCTTTGCATGGTCCTATGCTGATATTCTAGGCATCTCCCCTACAATCATCACGCACAAGTTGAGCATAAAACCACCTTCTATCCGGTCAAGCAGCGGCGGAGGGCCTTCGATGAAGAGAGATATCATGTAATGGGGGAGGAGGTCGCCAAGCTTCAGACCATTGGATTTCCAACTTGGCCATGGTCAAGAAGCCCAGCAGAAAGTGGCGGATGTGTGTCGACTTCAAGGGTCTTAACAAGGCATGCCCAAAGGATAGCTTCCCGCTACCCAGCATTAATCAACTGGTCGATGCAACCGCTCAGCATGATGGACGCCTTCTCCGACTATAATCAGATCAAGATGCACCCGGCGACTAGGAATGCATCACCTTCACCACCGACAAGGGCCTATACTGTTACAATGTCATGCCTTTCGGTTTGAAGAACGCCGGTGCAACTTATCAGCGGTTGATGAATGCCATGTTCGCGGAGCATCTCGGCAAGATAATAGAGGTATACGTGGACGACATGTTAGTCAAAAGCATCAAGGCCAGCGGACACGTGGCAAGCCTCAAAATCATATTCGCCATTCTCTTGGCTTATGGTATGCGCCTCAACCTAGAAAAATGTTTCTTTGGCATGACCGCTAGCAAGTTTCTGGGCTACTTCGTCAGTGAACGCGGCATAGAGGCCAAACCTGACAAGGTGCAAGCCATCCTCAACATGAAGGCTCTAGAATGGAAGGTGCATGTTTAGAGCCTCCATGGCAAGCTAACCGCTCTCTCTCGGTTCATCTCCAAACTCACTGACAGGTGCCTCCCATTTTTCAAAGTTCTAAAGAGGACCCACAAGAAAGAAATTGACTGGACCCCAGACTGTGAAGAGGCATTACAAAGCTTGAAGGAGTACTTGGCAGCAGTCTCACTTCTTTCCATTCCGGTACAGGGTGAGATACTATACATCTACCTAGCGGTATCCCTATCAGCGGTAAGCTACGCCATCGTATGACGAGAGGGCTAGGAGGAGCTCCTAGTGTTCTACGCCGGCAGAGGCATGAACGGGGCAGAGACAAGGTATACCCCCCTGGAGCAGCTAGCTCTCACATTCATTGTCGCCACGTGCTAGGTGTCTCAGCCAATACTTCCAGGTCCACACAATCCATGTCTTAACAAACCGACCGCTGAAGCAAGTAATGCAGAACCCCGAGCGCTCCGGGCCCCTCAGCAAGTGGGCCATTGAGCTCAACGAGTTTGATATTGACTACAAGCCAAGGACCGCCATGAAAGGCCAGGCGGTGGCAGATTTCATCGCTGAGCTCACCGAGCGTCAGGCGGAACCCAACCTAGGGACAGACGCGGCCAACATAGAATGATAACCGCTGCAGAACCAGCCCCCCAGCGGCAGTTAGACTGGAACCTCCACGTGGACGGCTTTGCTTGGGCCAAAGCCTGCGGCACCAGAGTCATCTTGACGGGACCAGGGGGACTAAACATGGAATACGCGTTAAAGTTCAACTTCAATGCCTCAAACAACATGGCGGAGTATGAAGCGCTCATTGCCGGCTTACTCCTCGCCATCGACTCGGGGGCTGATAACGTCAACATATTCAGCAACTCTTAGCTAGTCGTTAACCAGGTCAATGACAGTTTCCAAGCCAAAGACCAGCAGTTAGAGGCATACTTGGGGTACGTCAAGACGCTTCTCAAAAAATTCAAATTTCACACCATCACATAGATCCCCAGGGAAAAGAATGCCAAGGCTGATTCTCTGGTAAGACTAGCAACCGCTCAACCATACCAAAGTCGAGCGAACACAAGGGTGGAATGCCTTGACAAGCCAAGCATCCCCAAAACCTTGGCGGAAATCTTCAACATTGAGGTAAACCCAAGCTGGATGGATGAGATAATTGAGTACAAGCGCAATGGAACACTGCCAACCAACAGGGTTGAAGCAAGACAACTCAAGCGGAGAGCAACCCGCTATAATATCCAAAATGGCAAACTCTACCGCTAGGGATTCACCTACCCTAAACTCCAATGTCTCACCCTAGAGGAGGGAAAGGTCGTCCTGACAATGATACATGTGGGGGAATGTGGAAACCACTCAGGCGCCAGGTCTCTATCTAATCGCACAATGCTTTAGGGCTACTTCTGGCCCACGCTTGGCTATGACGCCAGAAGGATGTCAAGGTCTTGTCACAAATGTCAACAATATGCTGACCTACCCCATGCCCCGACCCCTGTCAATCATCATTGGCCCATGGATCCACTCCACTTAGGGCCTGGACTTGCTTGGAAAATTCCTAACCGCCAAAGGCCAGTTCAAGTACATCATTGTTGCTATCGACTTCAACAGTAAATGGATTGAGGCGGAACCGCTAACGGCGATAACTACCACCAAGGTAACTCACTTTCTTTGGAAGAACATCTACTGCTGCTATGGTATTCCCCACACAATCATCACAGACAATGGCACACAGTTCAACAACAAGGAACTCATATCTTTCACCGCTAACCCGGTCACCAAGATGAGTTTTACATCTGTCTCTCACCCCCAAACCAACCGCCAAGTTGAAGCCGTAAACAAGATAATCAAGAAGCTGCTAAAAAAGAAACTCGATGACGCCAAGGGTTTATGGGCGGAGAAGCTGCCGGGAGTTCTGTGGGCCATCAGGACTACCCCAACTTCCGCCACCGGTGAAACACCATTCTGTATAATGTTCAGCACTAAGGCTGCCCTACCGATTGAAGTCACCCAACCTACCGCTAGGGTCAAGGGCTACTGCTCCGAGACCAAAGGCTAAGGCGTCAACCTCGACAAGGACCTCGTCGAGGAGAAACGCCACAAGGCCCATTAACACAACTTGCAAAACAAGCAACGGGTATCACGTTTCTATAGTGCCAGAGTCCAAGCCCAGAACCTCCAACTGGGGCACTGGGTAATGAAGGAAGCCATTCCACCGCTAACGCCGTTTCCCTCCAACTGAGGAGGGAAAGGTCGTCCTGACAATGATACATGCAAGGGAATGTGGAAACCACTTAAGCGCCAGGTCTTTGGCCAATCACACAATGCGACAGGGCTACTTCTGGCCCTCGCTCGGCTATGACGCTAGAAGGATGTCAAGGTATTGTCACAAATGTCAACAATACGCTGACCTACCCCATGCCCCGACGGTACCCCTGTCAATTATCATTGGCCCATGGATCCATTCCACTTAGGGCCTGGACTTGCTTGGAAAATTCCTAACCGCCAAAGGCCAGTTCAAGTACATCATTGTGGCTATCGACTACAATAGTAAATGGATTGAGGTGGAACCGCTAACGGTGATAATTACCGCCAAGGTAACTCACTTTCTATGGAAGAACATCTACTGCTGCTATGGCGTCCCCCACAAAATCATCACAAACAACGGCACACAGTTCAACAATAAGGAACTCATATCTTTCACCGCTAACCTGGTCACCAAGATGAGTTTTGCATCTGTCGCTCACCCCCAAACCAACAGCCAAGTCGAAGCGGCAAATAAGATAATCAAGAAGCTGCTAAAAAAGAAACTCGACGACGCCAAGGGTGTATGGGCGGAGAAGCTGCCGGGAGTTTTGTGGGCCATCAGGACTACCCCAACTTCCGCCACCGGTGAAACACCATTATGTATAATGTTCAGCATTAAGGCCGCCCTACCGATTGAAGTCACCCAACCTACCGCTAGGGTCGAGGGCTACTGCTCTGAGACCAACGGTGAAGGCGTCAACCTCAACAAGGACCTCCTCGAGGAGAAACGCCACAAGGCCCATTTACACAACTTGCAAAACAAGCAACGGGTATCACATTTCTACAGTGCAAGAGTCTAAGCCCGGAACTGACTACACATTCGAAGAGAACTCTTCTAAGAAGACTCAGCCGTTTTCGAATGCTAATGTCAACAGAAATGTAAGGCCCGGGCCGAATAGAAGTGGGGGAGCGGAGTCCAAATTTTCCAACTCAGGAGGAGGGGATAGGAGAACGGTGAATGCCAGGGACACGGCAACGTCCAAGCTTGTTGCCTCGACAGGGGTCTTCACTCCTCGACCTTTTAATCCCTCGGGCTATGCTCCAAAGCCACTAGCATGCTTCTTATGCAGAGGACCTCATAGAGTGAATGAATTCCCTCATAAGACTGCTCTCTCTGCTCTACAGGCTCATATTCAATCGAAGGAAATAGAGGATCAGCAAGAGCCAGAGGAGGAACCTGGTCACGTGGGAGCTTTGAGATTCTTGGGTGCTGTGGAGAAACAACCACGATCACCTAAGAAGTCCCAAGTTAAAGGTTTGATGTTCGTAGATGGTAGTATTAATGGGAAATGAGCCAAGAGCGTGATGATTGACACAGGGGCCACTCACAACTTTGTGTCAGAAGCTAAAGCTCGGAGGTTGGGGTTGAAGTTGGAGAAGGATGTGGGCCGCATGAAAGTTATGAACTCAAAGGCCTCACCCACAACGGGCCTATCTCGAGGGGTGTCACTCAAGTTGGGTCACTGGCAAGGGAAGGCTGACCTCATAGTTGTTCAGATGTACGACTTTGATGTCATATTAGGAATGGAGTTCTTGTTGGTGAACAAAGCCATTCCTACTCCTAGTGCCCAACACTTGCTCATTATGGGAGAAAGGCCATGTGTGGTTCCCGCAAGAATCGAACAACCAAGTGAACCCCGCCTCTTGTCCGCCCTCCAGTTCAAGAAAGGCGTGAAGCGTGATGAGCCTACCTATGTAGCAGTTCCCATGATAAAGGATGAGATTAAAGGAGAAGTGATTCCGAAGGAGATTGAGGGGGTGTTGGAGAGCTATGTTGTCACGCCCCTGATTTTTACACACATGAAAATCGATATATATATATATAACCCCATAATTATATATGCGTGAACGTCCAGTCATCAATACAAAATACCTGAAATCTTTTTCCCTTAAACTTACACACATATTGATGTCCTGAACCCTCAAAGTTAATATACACTCGCATCCAAAGAGTTATATATTACACAAGCTTACGAATTAAATTGTCAACAACAAAATAAAACGTAAAGGCTGCTCAGAGTAATTATACAACGGAAGTCCTTATCAAAAGTAAAGTCACAAAGGTGGCTTCCTACCGTAAAGCTGCTAGCTCGCTGCCTCAACCTCGATGATCCTAACCTGCAGGATTAACCCCTACACCGTTTGAATGGTGCACCGGGTTGCCACATAACAAACCCGGTAAGCTTTTGCAAGCCCGTATGAGTAACTCAAAACCACACATGCACAACTCGCCTAACAAGGAAACCCATCAACTCGTAAAAAGAATCACACACTCTGTTTTCCCAAAACAGCACATTCTTTCCCCCAAAAGAAACGAATATAAGTCACCCCGTGACAAGTCATATTAATTGAAAACTCTGACAATTCAATATGCATTCCCCAAAAATCACAATAAAGGTCACACCGTGACCAAATCATATAAATTGAAACTCTGACAATTAAATATGATAAACAAGTCCTCCCAGGACATTTAAAAGAAAGAATCCCCGAAACTCCCTTTTAAAACACATTCTCAAATCAACACAAGTCACCCCGTGACAAAATCATAATAATTGAAACTCTGACAATTAAATATGATAAACAAGTCCTCCCAGGACATTTAAAAGAAAGAATCCCTGAAACTCCCTTTTAAAACACATTCTCAAATCAACACAAGTCACCCCGTGACAAAATCATAATAATTGAAACTCTGACAATTAAATATGATAAACAAGTCCTCCCAGGACATTTAAAAGAAAGAATCCCCGAAACTCCCTTTTAAAAACACGTACTCATGAGCATCAGATAGCTCCCCGCTACCCCCCATGATGTACTATGGCAACAGACTAGAGCTCTAACTGATCGTATCCACAAACCTGGCCAAAGGCGTGAAGTCCCGATATATATGCCTGAGGTTACCTCCAGCAACCCCAAATCCTCAGACCTCCCCGGTCGTCAGATCAAAACCTTTCAAAATGGTCACTCAGGACCCAAAAGTTACTCAACTCACACAAAAGGAGATGTCACCCCGTGACCTCCAATCATAAGACCTCCCCGGTCGTCAGATCAAAACCTTAAATCAAACAAAAAGGAGAAATCACAACCTGCGACTCTCAGATCTTCCGACCCCCGGTCGTTAGATCAAAACATTCAAATCACATCAAAGCAACTCACACCAAATCTTGACACTTTTCAAAACAATAGAAATTCCCAATTCCCACAAAATGTTTCTCGAAAAGTCAAGTCCCAAAACAATAGAATGAAACCCATCAATACCTATTGCTTCAATTCACTCATCAACCCACAAGAATATACATATTCCACGTAAATATATATATATAAGTGGTCATTCACTCAGGAAGGCCACTAATACCAACTATAGTTTGCAGTTAACTAAATAACTCTCAAAACAATAAGGTCAACCCGTTCGTGAATGAACTTCATGAGATTACTCACCTTAGATTCCCGCTGTGTCTTCTATACAGAACCGAACTAACACTATCACCAACAACTCGTCCAATTCACCTTTAGAAGCACCTAATCACCAATGATCTCAAATCAGTAACGATTCACATTTGATTAAAGTTCGAAACCCCTATATTGAACTAAAATCCCCAAGGTGGCGCCAATCGAGGCAAAACCACATCCGAGACCTCCCAAAGTCTCCGGAATACATCCATGATCGATGTGACCAAACCACAAGTCGATCGGACGCTCAAATCCCCACGGACAGAATAATCGATCGGTATGAAACTGCAAAAATCATAACAATTCCATACGAACTCCAAAATTTGCATATTATATATCGAAAGGCTCGTATCAACGAGCAGAACATATATAATACCAAAAACAGTTCCTTAAGTGGCCGGAACACCGCCGGAACGCCGCCACAGGTGGTGGCGCACCGCCGCCGGCCAAAACTCAATATTTCACAAAACTCCCAACATCAAAGTTCTTCATCTAAGCATGCTTGTGAATTCTCATAACTAGCTCGAAGTCAGAAAACAAGCCTAAGGGATCGAAAACTACCTCACAAGCCGTGAACAGTAATCCAATCCGAGTTGATCGAAGTTTCACGTGAATCGATCCAAACAACCACAAAGGATCGATCAACGAGGCTGCTCTGAGCTCAACCAAGAAGACTTGAAGCTCGGAGGTTGGGGCTAAAGTTGGAGAAGGATGTGGGCCGCATGAAAGCTGTGAACTCAAAGGCCTCACCCACAACGGGCCTATCTCGAGGGGTGTCACTCAAGTTGGGTCACTGGAAAAGGAAGGCTGACCTCATAGTTGTTCAGATGGACGACTTTGATGTCATATTAGGAATGGAGTTCTTGTTGGCTAACAAAGCCATTCCTACTCCTAGTGCCCAACACTTGCTCATTATGGGAGAAAGGCCATGTGTGGTTCACGCAAGAATCGAACAACCAAGTGAACCCCGCCTCTTGTCCACCCTCCAGTTCAAGAAAGGCGTGAAGCGTGATGAGCCTACCTATGTAGCAGTTCCCATGATAAAGGATGAGATTAAAGGAGAAGTGATTCCGAAGGAGATTGCGGGGGTGTTGGAGAGCTATGTAGATGTGATGCCTCCCGAACTTCCCAAGGAATTACCCCCGAGAAGGAGTGTGGACCATGAGATTGAATTGCTTCCGGGGGACAAACAGCCTGCAAAGGCGCCTTACAGAATGGCTCCCCCAGAACTGGCTAAACTTCGAAAGCAGCTTCAGGACCTGCTTAAGGCAGGATTCATTAGGCCATTTAAAGCCCCTTTTGGTGAGCTCGTGTTGTTTCAAAAGAAGCACGATGGAAGTTGGAGACTGTGTGTGGACTATCGGGCACTCAACAAAGTCACGATGCGCAACAAGTACCCGATCCCTCTAATTGCGGATCTGTTTGACCAACTCAGTGGTGCCAAGTATTTCACAAAGCTAGACCTCCTCTCGGGGTACTATCAAGTCCGCATTGCAGAAGGAGATGAACCCAAGACAACGTGCGTCACCCGCTATGGCGCCTTTGAGTTCCTGGTGATGTCGTTCAGGTTGACCAATGCGCCAGCCACATTCTGCACTTTGACAAACCAAGTATTCCACGGGTAGTTAGATAAGTTTGTGGTAGTCTATCTGGATGACATAGTGGTGTACAACTCTACCCTAGAAGAACATGTAGAGCACCTAAAGTTGGTGTTCCAACGGTTGCGGGAAAATTAGTTGTATGTCAAGCGCGAAAAGTGCTCCTTCGCGCAAATGACCATTAAGTTTCTAGGTCACATTATTGAAAGGGGTCAAATCAGGATGGATATGGAGAAAGTAGAAGCCATAAAGGAGTGGTGAAACCCTAAGAATGTGAAAGAGCTATGTTCTTTCCTTGGGCTGGCTAACTACTACCGACGTTTCATTGAGAACTACTCCAAGAAGACAACCCCCTTAACTGAACTCTTGAAGAAGGGAGTGACATGGGACTGGAGTAGTAATTGTGAGAAGGCCTTTCAGGATTTGAAGGAAGCCATTCCACCGCTAACGGCACTCTGCCCAACTTGGGAAGGGCCATATAAAATAGTGGAAGTCGTTAGCCCCGACACCTTCTACTTAATGGACAAGGATGGTGTCACAATGACCCACCCCTGGAATACCGAACACCTTTGGTATTACTACAAATAGTCATACCGCTACCCAAGAGCATCTTGAGTTAGCTAAATTTTTGTTCAATATTTAGCTAAGGAAGCTACCCAATGGGTACAACCCTGCTTTTGTAAACGCTGATCTGTCAGCTATCAATGAAATGAGAAATTATTCAAACCATTGTCACCAAGTCCAAGCACAAGAGTTAACTGGCAACGCCAACAATATTCGGCAGACCACGTCCGTTACATCGTGCACTTGGAACAATTTTAATTCCTTTAATGTTTCGTTGATTAACAAAAGCACAAGTCAAAACTCTGGCGGTATAGCAACATTCAAACAACATTCATAAAAAAGAATCCCACACAGATATTTTCAAAACCAAATACCAACTGCATATATTTAGGGTTGGGACTCCCCGCCCAAAAATATTGTCAAATTACAAAAGCAGGATGCCTTAGTGGCTTTACAAAAAAAGAGAGAGGAGAGCAACACAAGCAGGAGCACAAGGCTCAGGTAATCTTCAGGGATTATGGGGAGCGGTTGCGACTTCTTCATTGGTCACAGGCGGCTGCTGGGCACCCATCCGGTTAGTTTGGTCAGACCCGAGTATGCGCAGCTATGAAGTTGGCCCTGGAGACTTCAAAATGGGTAGCTAGCGGAGTCCTCTGACCATCATCCGCCGGACCATGGTCACTCTCACCACTGCCAAAGCATGCACCCTTAGGCTAATCAGCGACAGGTCCACTCGCCGATGCGGGCGGGTGACTCGACGTGCCGCCAGACTGAGACGCCCTAACCCAGTCAATGGAGCCTTTCTGGTTCATTAACTCCAGGTTAGCAGCTGCACCAGCTTTTGTTGCCTCAATCAGGGCTTGCTTGTATGCCGCGGACTGCTTGAAGGATTCCACGGGGACGGCCTTTGCATGGCCCTTCTGATTCCCCAGCTGGGCGACCTCACCCTCCACTTTCTTCAGCTCTGCAGTCTTTGCAGCAGACTTCTGCTGCAGGATGTCGACCTTCTTACCCTTGGCCGCCACTTACTCCTTCAACAAAGTTATATCCTGCTCCAAGAGGGATACGTGATTGTTCCGCTCCAGGTCCCGCTCAACTGCAACGTTCAGCTTTCCGCGGGCATCCAGCGGTTCACACTCCGCCTTGGTCAGGCACTGCTCGACATCCGCTAGCTTGTCCTTGGCCTCTACCAACTCCTTCTGCAGACCTTTGATCTCCTCCCTCAGCTGCCACTCAACCCGAGGCTAGTTTGATGAGGTGAGGAACAGCTCGTGTAGCCCGACGGACAGATGTCCAAACGCCGAGTTGAATGGCGACTGTTGAACGGCGGTCGAGCTGAAGGTCCAGTCCAATCCGCCAAATCCTAGCCGCTCACAGAGGTGGAAGAGAAACTCCCGCTTGGGGTCAGTTAGGAATTCAGCATACGCGCCAAAGGAATCTAGACCGCTCGCCTGCACGTCCCCGATAGTAGCCATAGTCACCTTCGGCAAGGCCTGTTTTGCCCTCTTCTGCTAGTGGGCCCCGATGGTCTCTGCATCGTCTCCCTCATCTTCTTCATCGACGTCATTCTGTCACTGCTTCTTCTGAAGAACTGCCCGTGTGGCACAGGCGGCGACAGGCCTCGAGGTTACCTGCGGCTCCAACACTTCAACGGTAGCGGGTTCCCTCCCCAACACCACTTCGTCCTTCTGGGGCCCATGACGGTTAGTGGGCACTCTCTCCCTCACATTCTCGGGAACGGCCTGTACCCTGCTCCTGCCTGCAACCCCACGATCTGGGTCAGTTCCCCCTTGAACCACGGGCAAACCGTAGGCGCCTAGATGAGAGTGGTGCGGCATCGGCAGCACCACTAGAGTCTCTGACTGGCTCACCGCTAGTGTTTGTGGATCAACGGCGGTTTGTTGAGCCGCCAGCCTAGCGGCGTACATGCTCTCCAAAAAATTATTAAACTCTGCGCGGTCCATGGCTTTGGGAAAAGCGTCACGGCTCGCTTTATTACCCAACGGAGAATTTGTACAAAAACAACGGGTTAGCTTGATACAAACTTAGCTAGGGCACAGATCAGTGGAAATTACTTACCAAGGGCGCGCGTCAACAGTTGATCGACCAACAACTCCCAACCGGTGAGAAGACGAAGGTCAGGCAAGTTGTGATTCTGCCAACAGCCTCTAATCCTTGCCACGTGGCACTCTTCCTCGCCTGTCAAGTTATAATGCAAGCCCACTACAAAAATAAAAAATAAAAAAATGAAGTAATGATTAGAACAAAATAGAGGAATTATCACAAGCAAAACCACCAACTCTAAGCAGCGGTAGCTAGCGACAACCTCGGATAGGTTGGAACTCCGACTTAATCCTAAATGTCGGCACCCCCTTATTTGACCCTGCTTGGTATTCCCACCCGGTGGTAGCAATACAGAAGGTCCCCCGCCAAGGAGACATGGAATCCTTCAGATTCTCGATTAGCTTCTGTGTCCCTTGGCGGCGGCTAAAGTTCACTTGCCCGCTGCAACCTTGGCGCTTCACATACACAAGTTCGTAGAAGTGAAGTACCTCCGCCACAGTAGGCCCTTCACATCTCGACAGACGCTAGAGCGAGTTCATCGCCATCAACAATCGCCACATGTTGGGACAAATATGCCCAAACGAGAGGTCGAACTCACAAACTAAAATTTGGAGATTTGGCAATAAGGGAAACATCACTCCCTGGCAGAAGATCGACTAGTGCACGGCGGCATGCCCCGCTTACAGAATCAACGCTCTCTCGTCCTTCGTCGGGGGCGCATGTTGGAGACATCATTGAGTGAGAAAATATGTGCAAATTTGTGTGATGTTCCCTACTCCCAAGTATAGGAGGTCAAGTTTTAGTAAAGGGAAAAAGTAAAGAGTATCGTACCCAAGGGATAGAGTAACTCTACCCTACCTAGATCACCGCAAAAATAAACCTAGAAAACACATGCAAAGTCTACCTTTTTACAAGTTCAATAGTTTTAGCCCTTTGGAAGCCTAACTACCAAAAGTGATATCAACAATGGATGGTAGCGAATCAGATTTTGAATTAATTTTAACTATATTAAAATTAAAGTGCAAGTAAAGCAAGATAAATTAACAAAGTGTAAGAGATTTGATCAAATGAGATAAAAGGGGTTATAAGGCATCACACCTAACCTCCTTTGTGCAAATTCTAAGTAACCAAATCTAACATGCTCATGCCAAGATGGAATCCCCCTCGGTTCTCTTGATTATCGAGTAACTAAGAAACAATTATACTAGAGAATGTATTTAAGCTACCCCTTGATTATCGGACATAACTCTCCTACAATCCTTTTAGTTTCTACCCATTCCTTGATTATCGGACACAAGTAGATCTATGTAAATGCAAGCTAAGATCCCTTGATTCTCAGATACCTAAGCCACATCCACATGATAAGCTCAATTGTAAGGACCCAAGCAACCTTATTTGATTATCACATGATTACCATTTCTACATTTGCAACATGCTTTAGTTTACTAAGTTTGTCAATCCTAGGATAATTCCATAAAATTATCAACATTTACCAACCTTAGGTGACAAATCTAAGAATCATAAATGGTGAACAATTAAACTAGCAAAGTAAAAATTCATGGCATGATCCATATTAAATTTAACTACATAGTTTGTACACAAATTCGGCTAGCCCCAAATTTATTCTAGTCACAACTCATAGTTCCATAAACTTGTAAAGCATCAAGTTAAGAGAGAAAATAGTAGATAAAGGAAGGAATACCCACGGGTTTGGTTCCAAAAAAAACCAAACGGTACCTCTAAGAACACTTTCTACCCTCCAAGATGCAAAATAAGGTGAGAAATGTTTCCTAGCATAGTATTTTTGGTTTTTAATAAGAGAAAGGAACCAAAAACACCATGCAACTCCACAAAGTCTCTTAGAAGTATGATGAGCAAGACTCAAATATATGAAACTAGAGTTGTGATTGATCAAAAGTGTATAGATACTTCGGTTTTGGTAAGGAAAAACTAAGAACCCAAGAAACTATACACCTATCTCTACACAAAACTAAGAAACTATGAACTAAAGCTATGAAACTAAGAGAAATGTGTGAAGAGATGTGTGAGAAAGTGAGAGAATGACATGAAAAACGTCCACTATGAGGGGAGTGTGTTTTTATAGGCCAAGAATGATGAATGGGGGGTGGAGATCAAAGGAAATGAAGGACTAGATGTAAAGAACAAATGTGTAAGCACAAAATGTAGATCTAATCTTTAACTCCACATGAAAATGACTTAAGAAGCCCATAGATATTTTGGTGGAGGAGATAAAGTAAGGGTAGAATGGGGTCATTGGGAGACAAAGGTGTAAGATGTAAGAGGAGGACCACTTGTCATCCTTCAAATTTTGGATTTCAAAATAATCAGCACCTAAAGTCTTCCCACCTAAACTCTCTAACCCTAGAAAACAGCTGTTCCATGCCTTCCACACATGTCCTTGGCAGGAAATGGATGGAAATTCGGCATTGACCTCCATTGACCCACTTTTTTGTTCGTTTGCGCAGTTTATTTTCCTTTCTTCCTTCAATTGAATCTCCATGAAGACTTTGGAATTGCCCTTTGGTTTCTTCATACCAAATGTTCTTCCATGAGTGTAGATCATCCTAGTAAAATTTTAGAGCTTAGTTCACAGTGGTGTGGCCGGAAATGCTGCCGGAATCCGTACAGGTCTGGTTTTACAGTTTTCGTCTTTTAGTCAGAAACTTGGATTGATCTTTTGACGGTCTTCCACTCAGAACTAGCTCTTGCACTCTTCATAAGAAATGATACATCTAGGTCTGGAAAGTTTCAACTCATTTAGAGTTCGTTTGGTCAGGCTGCTACCCCTCCTTCCTTGTCTAGCTTGCTTTCTCCTAGCCGAAGTAGAAAAACATGCTAAGGTTGACATTTTGGTGCATTTCCATGCTTCTCCATTATTTCCTAACATGATAAGGAAAACATAATAAATAAATGTAAATAAACTGGTGCGCCTTTTGGGAGCGCACAATTTAACCCTGAAATGTCATTAGTAGTATAAGTAAGTAGGGATCGTTCTAATCCGGGGATTGAGGGTACACCTGTCATTGTAGGACAAACAAACAATTAAAATTAAAACAAAGTATAATTCACAAAGATATTCAAGTATAAACATTTTTACGAAAAAAGGGGGGATTTTGTTTTTGGTTTTTCGAAAATAAAACTAAGTTAACAAAACAATTAAAATGCAAAAACATAAAAATACAAATGGAATGAGAGAACAAAGATCAAAACCAAAACTTATGATTAAAATCGATTCAAACCCTAATATTGTTCATCTAAGTCATGAGAAAGGAGTTGATCATGTGAAACGTTAAAAGCAAACAATTTCCCATATTTTACTTTTCAATGCTAATTAATCTAAGTGAAAGCACAAAGACTAATCCTATCAAACATGCATTCAAGCCCTAGAAAGCTAGTCAATCATAACATGTTCAACGCATTACACATAGAGAAAGGCTATCAACTCAAGTGTACAACTTAGTATGGAAAAGTCCACCTAATTGCAATTCTCTTTAATTAAATTCGATCTTTGTACAAAACCTTTACTACTTTGATTCAAGTTTACACAAAACGAAAAGTCGATTTCATGTTCTTAAACCTAGCAACAATCATGCATAAATCCTATAAGTGTCGACCCAAATAAGATTAATACACAAAGGATATCTATAACGCAAATTTAATTAAACAAACCCACATAAGCAACTCTTGAAGAACAATAATATGAATCTGAAAATTCTCAATTAATCATAAAAATTCCAGAAATTAATATTTGTTCATACATATATGTCAACTAGAACAAAACCAACGAAATCAAAGCAAAGGTTACAAAGGAGAATCGGATTACACCGTGAGATGGAGATGGTGATGAACGATTGATGTGGTGGTCTCTTGAATCTCGAAAGCAAGCTTCAAGGATGGTGATGGAGGATGATGCTCACGGCAATTCTTCTTCTCCCTTGGCCTTGCTTGAACTCGTGGCTTGCTCTAGAGGGTGGAGGAACTCACGGCTATGCTAGAGAGATTTTCTGATTTTTTTCTAAAGTGTAAAACACAAAGGAGGGGGACCCTTCTCAACGTCAAAGAGGGGAGTATTTATAGGAGCACGGCTAGGGTTCACAAAGCAATCAGAAATTTCCACATAGCTACCACCAATGAGAATTCGCCAAATAAGCTTTGTGATGTAGTCCAACCAATGGTATGATGCCAAGTAAGCTTGTGATGTGTTCCCACCAATCAAAATTCTCTAAAATACCTCCCTAATATTTAATTGCCGAATTTCCTTGAAATTATTCTGATTTTCTTCATTAATTTCAGCTAACATTCCTTTAGGGAATTTAGGGATGCACCTAGCCACGTTTGAGCTTTTCCTTGGTGCACACATATTTTCCTTCCATAAAAATCTCCCTTGAATCTCTCTTGGCATCATCTCCTTGATTATTTCTGATTTTCACGTTGGCAATCATACCAAATTATCCTCCAACAATATTTATTTCCATAAAAGTCTCCCAAGAAAATCTCTCCTTGAAATCCTCAATCAACATCTTTAATTCCCACGTTGTCACCTTGTTTTTCCTTAAGTATTACACGGAAATTTAATCCCCAAGGAAAATATATTTTCCTTTTTTTTAAAAAACTCTTCCTTGATTCTCTCCTTGCCATGTCATCTTCATGAAGCTTCTCTTTCCATTTATGAACTCAATTCAGCTTATTTATTCCAAAAACCTGAAAATAGAAACTTTCTAAAATAAGAAATGGAAACTTTCTTAAACTAAAATGGAAACTTTCCAAAAATGAAAAATAGAAACTACCGAAAATGGAAACTTTCTACAAATAGGAACTTTCCCAGTCGAAGAATGGAAACTTTCCTAAACAGGGTTTTAATAAGGAAATAACGCAAGAAATGTAGGAAAAAGCAAGTACAACGTCGCATTAAAATGCTCCTATCATAAACACAAAGGTTAAGCAAAAGTGCAAGATTAGGGGAATAATTATTAGGTAATTATGGACCTAACAGCGCAGTTTCACAACCCCAGGGAGGCGAAACACCGCTTTAGTTGGTTCACTGCGGCTACAGTCATCAGCTCGCCCGGGTCGTCCACTGAGGTACCGTCATGAAGAAACCAGGCTGACTCAATTTCCTTCCCGCCAGTCTCTCCCCCATTAGCGGAACCGCTAGCGGCACTATTGCTCGCTAGACTCTCCTCGCACCTATTACGAGCGGCAACATCCTCCCCACCCTTAGAGCTCTCTGGACGCCCGGCATGGCCCATGGATACTTCCCATGGTATGGTTTGTAGCGGCTCGATATCTAGCAGATCAGACAGTACTGAGGTTCCTGCATGGGCAGACGGACCCAACGAGTCAATAAATATCCTATCCGCCATGTTGAGCGACACGTCAAACCCGGAGTCCTCACTGCTCGAGATCTCTACAACACTAGCCATCACAAATCCTAAAACCCAAACCAATCAGTTCCAACAAGATCTAAACTATCCATATGTCAGATTGTAGCCAAGGACATCAAGAACACCCATACCCAGAAAACCCATAAAGTGCAGAAACAAGAACAAAACGCATATACACTCAAACCCATATTCGACCTTCTAACAAGGCAAGAACCCTCAACCCCCTGTAAAACACCTAAACCCATCCCTAGACATCATTCTACACCCTCAGAACACACCGAGGAATGGTAGGAATCACTCCAAATACCAAAAACAGGAACTGACAGAAGCAAACAAAAAGAACAAAAACCCAATAAAACAAGGACGAGATTCAGGCTACCAACCTCAAAGATGGAAACCTTGGTGCGCTTGAGAATGCTCGTCTTCGCTTCAAGAGGCCTACGTCCTCCAAAGATCGATAGCTTCACGGAATTGCAGAATCTCCTTCTTGGATCGTAGAGCAAAGCTTGAAGACGACGATATTAGTTCAAAATGAAAAGTGTTAAACCACTCAGTTTTTGTCATGTCCCGAATTTTGAATAAATAAATTCAAATTCGAAACTCGATAACTTAACAAGCACAAGAAAAACACAAAGAAAAATTTTCATTTAAATTAAGTAACTAAACAAACTGAGCTCACAATGTCAATACCGACTCGTTCTTTAGAGCACATATTACATTACAGATAGTTTACAAATTAAACTGAATGACAATTCAATAAGTAAACACATCCACCACAACTCACTACGGCGAAAGACTTAACACTAAGAGTATCATTCGATATCCAAGCTACCGAACTTACACCTAAGCTTCGACGCCGATTAATCGATATTCTAACCTGCACAATAAACCCTACACAATTGAATAGTGCACCGGGTTGAAACAACAAACTCGGTAAACTTTTGCAAGCTCGTGTGAGTAAACTCAAGTAAAATGACTCAAGTCACTCATGCTCATAATTTCTCAACTCATGAGATAAATTAAAGCAACAACATTAACTCCACAAAACACAACTAGACATACAATCACACTAGGTAAAAATTAGTAATCCCTGCATCGAGAATTTGTTCAGGAGATCACCTAAAATCACACAATTCAAATCATAGCAACTCCTGCATATAGTTTAGTTCAGGAGATTACAATTAAATCAAACAATAGAATTCATAGAAATCCAAATCTCACGTAAACACTAAAGAAAGAACATCAGCAACATTCCTTGAAAACTACGTACTCATGATGCAGTATCACAGTTACCACCATGACCGCACGCATACAACAGACTACGTACTCATGATGCTGTAACCCAGTTACCACCATGACCGCGCGCATGCCACAATGTCCGTACTCATGATGCCGTAACCCAGTTACCACCATGACCGCACACATACAACAGATTACGTACTCATGATGCCGTAACCCAGTTACCACCATGATCGCATGCATACAACAGACTACGTACTCATGATGCCGTAACCCAGTTACCACCATGACCACACGCATGCAAACAGACTAGAGCTCCAACTGAATCGTAACCTGTCACCTCAGCAGAGGTTCAGCCTTACGATACATTTGCACCGGTTACCACTGTATCCTACAGACTTCAGACCCTTCGGCCCTCGAAACAAGACATTTAAGGAAATCCCACACGACTCACAAATGTCACACCATAACTCCAAATCACTCTTATACACAGTAATCAACACATCATGATAATTGTATGCTCGTAAGAGAAAGGGAAAATTTCACAAACAGTACACCAAGTAAAGGCCACTAATAATTCTTATACATAAAGTTCCAAACCAAACATTTCGGTACACGAAATCTGAAACTCGACCCACTATCAGTACACGACGTCAATTTTTGACACCAAAATGTCTATTATGCCCTCAGTTCTTTTTTTTTTAATATATTTTTTTTTCTGTTATTTTTTTTCCTTCGTTTTTTCTGTTATTTTTTTTTCCCTTCGTTTTTATCTCTTTCTTCTTCCTTCTTCGGGGCTCACTCCCTCGCTTCCAATGCCGCCTTCTCACCTCCACGCTCACTCCCTCGCTTCCAATGCCACCCTTGCCCTCCAATTGGTGAGATTTATGGTCCTACAGCTTATATTTGTAATTCATCCAATATTTAGTCATGTGAAAAGAAAGAAAGAGATAAAAATGAAGGAAGAAAAAAAAATAACAGAAAAAACGAAGGAAAAAAAAATAACAGAAAAAAAAAAATTATTTAAAAAAAAAGAATTGAGGGCATAATGGACATTTTGGTGTCAAAAATTGACGTCGTGTACTGATAGTGGGTCGAGTTTCAGATTTCGTGTACCGAAATGTTTGGTTTGGAACTTTATGTATAAGAATTATTAGTGGTCTTTACTTGGTGTACTGTTTGCGAAATTTTTCCTAAGACAAATGCTCGAAAATAACAATTCAATCAACTCTCAATCATTACTTCACCAATGTCACACCATCCAATATATATATTTCACGTAAATACACACACACACACACAGTCATCCACTCAGGGATGCCTACTAATACCAACTATAGTTTATGCGTATTAAAACCAAGAAATTCATTTCATACTTAAATTCATTTTCTTACCTGTGAGCCGTAGCCCTATGAACCGTAGTCGATCGAGTTCATATTATTTCAAACAAATCTTTAGAAATGGTTCAATTTTAATGGTTCAATTAGAAATGATCATTCAGGAGCTATTGGCGTTATCATTAAAAATAGCAATAATATCACTATTTTAGTTTCAGTAAAGAATATTTGTGTTAGTCAATTAGCTACCTCTTTACTTGGACATACTGACATTCAAGTTGAAGGTAAATCTCAGCTCCCTTCATAATTAAGGATATCAGAAGGATAGTTTCTTCATTCTAATCCATTTGGTTTAAGTATATTAGAGATAAGCTAATTTTATGGTTGATGCATTAGCCGATATTTGTCACACTTTTGATCTTTCGACTTATTGGTTTGCTGCTGGGGTAGGATCCGTTCAATCCAGCTCTAGGCTTCAAGATTTGGTAGGGGTGCAGTTCTTAGGTTTCCTTGCTGTGGGTTTGGTGTTGAGTTCTTTGGAAGGGTAGATCTTGGGTTATGTAGCAAGGGTGCGAGACCATTTTTTGTGGCTTTTATGGTTTGCTAGCTAGAACGGTTATTAGAAGGCTTGGCCGCAGTGTCGATGGCACTGTTGAGAATGAGGGTGTCTGAGCTGCTCCTTCCTTGCTTTGCTCCTTCCTTGCTTTAGTCTTGGACCTTTGGGCCCGGATCTACGGTTGGATAGGTTTCGCCCAGTACAACATGAATGGTTTGGTGGGTGGTCGCCCACCAGTGAATCATCATTTATCCTAGTGCAAAAGTCTAAATGATGATTCTTCTTAATCAAGTTTCCAACATTAGGATAAATAAGGGTCTCAACCATAAAAAAAAATTAAAAAAATTAAAAAAAAAATCAAATAAGATCCATCACCCAAGACGCTAATGGTAAAGGCTTGCCATTTAATTGACCAAAAAGGTAATAAGAATGTTGTAGAAGCACTCGATCATATCTCATACCACTCGATCATATCTCATACCAAGTTAATGAAGTCATCTCATCTTCTATTCGAGATAGTTACTAAAATGACCCTATGTGGGCTTTATCAAAGAAAGAAAAAGAACTCTAAATAAGTACATATCCTTTCATAGACCACAATCTAATTAAGCTTCACTACTAAAAAAACATGATTTAAGGACATTGAAACTGTGTCCTCTCATACATACAAGGACTCTTTTGACTCTTTAAAAAAGAGTGCTCTATCCAGGAGTCATCATAAGTCTAAAACAAGGACATTGGAAATGTGTCATCTTTTCTATACGAGGACACATTTTATGTAATGTGTCCTAATAGCTTTGGATGTGGTGTCCTTATATATATAAGATGACTACCTAAATTACATCCTTATATTATCTAATATGCGTCCTCTTCTCTATATAAGGACACATAAGTTGCGTCCTAAAAGCTCTAAAAATGGAGTCTTTAAATCTATAAGAGGACACAAAAAATACATTCTCAAATGTGTCTTCTATTTTATAGAAAAACACATAAATTGCGTCCTAAAAGTTATAGACATAGAGTCCTCAAATCTATAAGAGGACCACAAAATACACTCTCAAGTATGTCCTCTTTTTATACAATGACACACAAATTGCGTCCTAAAAGTTATAGACATAGAGTCCTTAAATTCATAAGAGGACACAAAAATACATTTCCATATGTGTCTTGTTCTCTTTACTAAGGCGCATAAATCAATGTCCTCAATGTTCTAGAGATGGAGTCATTAAATCCATAAAGGAATACATTCGCATATTATCAAAATTGCCAACAAGCAATATATATATATATATATATATATATATATAGAACATCCATTAATACATGTCCAAGATCAAAAACAAGTAACCTAGCTACAAATACCACAAGTCCAAGATCTAGAATGTAGCACTACAATTGTTTTGACCAATTTAATTCAAAGTTGATGCATGCTGCTGTGTACATATATAACTTCATACCAGAATGCTAACTATTTTACCTCATGCATCTTGGATATATCCATCAACCTGTTCTGCACATTCTACTCGAAGTACATCAATCTCTTCTTTAGTGTAAGTGTCTTTTCCCTCAAACTGAAATGATTAATGGATATATTTATTACAATGTATAGTGGATATTGCACTAAAAAATTTAGGACCAGATTATGAAGCAACCTAACTAGTTTATATAGGCAATCACAACCAATCAATAAAACCACCAATACACATACTGAGCTAATTAACCTTATATTACTAACCACTGAAATAGTATTATTAACCATATTTGAAATTGAGTTGCTTGGAGTTTCAATAATTTTGTTCGTGTACTTTATGACAAAAATATCCACACTCCACCAATCCTGGTTGTCTGGGATATACATAATTATTCAAGATCAATATTCCAACTGATCATGTACTAGTTTACCATCAGATCAATGGAAAACTAAAAAGTAGAAATGTACCTTAACCACCTCCCAATGAACTGTTTTACGATTCTTTCTTCCCTTTTGAGCATTAAACATCTTAATAGCATTGAATCACGAAGGCATCAGTATGAAACCAATAAGCTAGTGATCTAACCACTAAGGAAACAACATCAATCCAATTTCATATTTTAAATAGCTTAACAAACTATAAATTAGAAAACACTCCATGTCATTTTATCCAGTATGGTAATTCAAAGAAATTTTTTTTTTCCAACATGTAATAAGCTGATCAATGACCACCTTTTTCTTTTTAATATTAATTTCACCTTTGACCTTCCTTTTCCCAAGTTGAACTTTCAACTTTGATTTTTTAGAATTCAACAACTTATTCTCCCATGGTGTTTTAATCCCTTTAACTCTTTGCAGAATTTCCTCCCCGCTCAAAAGATGTGGAACTGTTCCAAACTCTTGATGACCATTAAACAGACTATTATGTTTTCTGAAAACATGATCACTTGGTAGATATTTTCTATGGCTAGAAAATGATACTTTATTACCAAACTTCAGCCATTCAGAATGTGTATTATCACTGTGAATTGGACATGCTATATATCCTTTGACACTATAACCACACAAATTCTCATATGCAGGGAAGTCATTTATTGTCCATAGCAAACAGCCTTTAACATTCTCTTGTGTGTATGCATCATATGCCTTGACACCAACCTCCCATAGAGTTTTTAAATCATCTACCAATGGTGCTAAACAGACGTCAATGTAATTACCCAGCTGTTTAGCATCAAATATTAACATTGTTAGCATAATAAATTTTGTTTTGGAAAAAATTCTATTTAGTCCATGTACTATGACTTTGTTATCCTTTCAGTCCCTGACATTCTAATTTAATATGAAAAGTCCCTGAGGTCACAATTTCCGTGTAATAAGTCCTCACCAATAAGATTCCATCAAGTTAGATCTTTATGTTGCCAATGTGGCACTCCAAGCAAGACTACCTCAGCATTTGCAGGCCATGCAACATGTAAATTGTCCAATATAACCCTTCTTCTTCTTCACACCCAAACCACCATAACCACCACCAAGCTCTCTCTTCAAGCCCAACCCCTTGCCGTCTCGTTTGAAACTCAACAACCTTTCTCCCTCTTCTCTTACTTAAACAACTCAAACTCAAATTCCCTCTACTGTTGCACCACCAAAACTTGAATAGGAACAAAGTCTCCGAGAGTAGTTTCAAGGTCACCATCACCAAAACCACCTTCTCACTACACCCAATCCTACCACCCTTACCCTCCACCACAACCATCCCCAGACCCACTTCTCCAAGCCACTGCCTCTCAACTCCTCATTTCTAATCCCCCAGATCCCTTCCTTCACCACCACCAAAACTACCACAACCACCACCGAGCTCAACCAACAATCCCATTGCGAACATATATCAGCAAATTCCAAGAACTACACATGCATAATCATTCAAACTAACATATCCAACATCTGGGTATTTTCAGGTTAATCAAAAACCAAATTCCACCTCAAACTAACTCCAATTGTTTCTTTGAAACCCAAAATTACCCGAAAAGAATCAATCTGAAGCACTGAGATTAGGTTACCTATCTTAATCCTCAGCTTGCTTTAGCAAAATCGCAACCGCGTGTAGCATCACCGCCATCACGGTCGGACTCATACACACTATCACAATCGGCCTCGTACCCGCCGTCACTGTAGGATTCTATTGTCTGGTTCATCTTCCATTTGGATGAATAGGACCGAGGTCGTGGTCGTTGAAGCTCTGCCTCTGTGGCCAAACTCTGATCATAAGATCTGAACAGAGTCCAATTCTTTGAGAAGCCCACAGTGTCGGTGAACTAGAGGCCGAGGAACTCCGGCTAGTGAGTGGTATGAAGGCGACGCACTTGCTCGGGAATGAGAGCCAAAACATGAGGCAAAGACTGGGTTCTACTCTGTTTTGGTCCCAAGGAGTGGCTTTGTTTGTCTTCTTTAACTTTGAGGTTGGATTTTATGAGAGGAAGAAGAAGGGCTAGATGAGGCCGATGTTTGGGTAAAGGAATAAGAGGAAGAAGAAATTGCAGCAAGAACTAAAAAAATTAAAAAAACTAAAAAGGGAGGCTAGGGTTATTCTGAACATTTTAACATCCACCACGCTTACGTGGCACTGAGTTGGCGTCTACTTATGTAATACCCCAAAAATTCATTATTAATTTCTGATGGTTTTTTGGAATTAATAAAGTGTTCATTAGTACGATTTCGTGGTTTGAGGGTGGAGCGGAAGTGTTTCAAACAATTATTCGCTCGGAATGCTTTGATTCAAGGGTTGACTTTTTATATGTTAGGATTCTGCAGAAACTTCCTTCACAAAAGTCGTAGAGTGCGTCGATCCGAGTTTGTGCATATCTGAAACATGAAAATCGGAGTTTGTATGAAGAAGTTATGGCACTCGGAAAAAAATTTCCATTTTGGTTAAATAGGAAAAGTTTTGAAAAAAAATCAGAAAATCAAAGTTTCCGAAAGGGAAACTTTTTCTCTCTCTTCGGTCCCGACCCCTGATTGCCCAGCCACTTTCACTGGCCAATTTCTTCCTCCTCCGGCCACCATAGGACATCAAACAACTTGGGTTCTCTTCGTCTCGTCCTCCTTTACAAGTCTGTGGAAGAATTGCATCAAGATTCGAGCTGTGGAGGGCGTGGCAAGGCCGGGAAGATCTGTGGCGGTGCTGCAAATCGCCTTCATCGGAACTGAATATCTCGGTCACCATAGGTGGAGTTTCTTGAGGGTTTTGTAGCCCAGAGGTCGTAGAAGGTTTCCCCCAAGGTGGTTTGCAACAATTTCACGTGTGGAGGATGAATTGAGGATTTGAAATTCTAGGGTTTCAATTGGCCCTCTTTCTTCCAAGGTCAAATTCAATCAACTGGCTTACAATTTGACTTTAGTATAGTTGGGAAAGTTGTTGTACATGTTGTGAAGAAGATTTTTGGTTTAGGAATTGTGGCCAAATTTTGAGTTTAACGGCGGCGTGGCTGCCATCTGTGGCGGCTGCTTCTGGCCACTTTTGGCTAGCTCAGGGATAGTTTATGTTCTTCATTACAATCTACTAGTCCATACGAGCATTTCAACATATAGTTTGTAATTTTTGGAGATCGTATGAGCATGTTAGGGTTTTAGGGTTTTCGGTTCGATCAGTTTTTGATCCGTGAGGATTCAACCATTACATCGACATGTAGTTTTGATATATTGACCGTAGAAGTGTTTCGAAGACTTTTGGTGGTTTTGGATGAGGTTTCGCCTCGATTGGCATCACTTTCGGATTTTTGGATCGAATTGGGAGACTCGAAAATTAATTGTTGATGTGATTCGTGTACTAAGTTGAGACGTATTTTACTTAGGTGATTGATCAAGGTATTCGATACTTTATCTCGGCTGTAAGAGAAGATGTAGTGGGATTTAAAAGTGAGTAAATCCCACAGTGTTTCAGTTATTAAATTAGTTATGTTTTAAATTAGTGGATTTAATTGTTAGCATGCAAAATAGTATTATCGTATTTATCGAAATAAATTATTTGTTTTAAAATATATCAACTTGATCGACAACGGTTCATGGGTAATTTAAAACATGGTTTTGATATAAAATGATTTTCGAGAATTTAATTTGTAAAACTATAGTTAATATTAGTGGCATCTCTGAGCGGATGACTACGTATATATATATTTATGTGAAATAGATATCTTGGTGGAATTAGGCGTATTGTTCACTTTTGTTGTGCGATGTGATATTGAAGAAAATAAATAGATTTTGAAAGAAAAGAGGTTTTTGTGGGTTTGAGCTTTGATTGAAATGTGTACGATTTTGATGATGGTTTGAGATGAGAACATATTACTTTGGAATTGATTTCGCTATTCTTTTAGAGGTTGTTGGAGATGATGAAACAATATTTTGTGATAACCAGTGTAGTGATCCGTGTGATGATTTTGTGTAAATGATGTGGTTGATTTTGTGTAAATGAATTGGATTGTTGTTGAGTGATTAATGTTGAGATTCGATGTTATGGTGATTAGAGTTATAAATGAATAAATGGGTATTGATTTGTAGTTTATTTCTAACATTGAATTGTTTGTTTTCTTTCGTAATCTCCTAAACTAAGTATCTATAGGGATTACTACTTCTTTAAATTGTTTTATCTTCATGTGATCATCTGAACTAAATTATATGCAGAGATTACTATTTTCTGAATTGATTGATTTTAAAGTAATCTCCTGAACTAAGTATGTGCAGGGATTACTACTTCTTTATATTGTTTTATCTTTATGTGATCACCTGAACAAAATCATATGCAGGGGTTACTATATTATTTGATTTGGTTGACTTTAATATTCCGGCCTACTATTGTGGTTCGAGTTTACTCATACGAGTTGTCAAAAGCTTACCGGGTTTGTTGTTGCAACCCTGTGTACTATTCAATCGTGTAAGGGTTAAACTTGCAGGCTAGGCTAATCATGGCTGGTGTAGAAGTGTTGCTGTCACAACTGTAAGTGTTCGGAAGCTAATTTTGTTGCTTTGACCTTTTTCAAACTTCCATTTGTAGCAAGCTCTGAGGGAGCATTTACTTATTATTTTGTTAATGCAATTTAATTCGTAAACTTATGTAATGTAATATATGACTCTAAAGAACAAGTCTGTATTGACATTGTGAATTTGAAACTTAGTAGTACACTTGTTTTAAAAAGAAATTCCTGGTATTTAGAATCGATATTTGATTAATCACGGCCTGTGTATTTTGTTTGTTTATTTGATTTTTTACTTGTGTTGGAAAATCGGGGTGTGACAACTTATCTGCCATGTAAGCCACTTAACAGAGTATTTGAACAGCGAGGACCTATTAGAAGGAAATTGTGACCTCAGAGACTTTTGATAGGAGCATTTTAATGCGACGTTTTAACTGCATTTCCCTACATTTTTCTGCGCCATTTCCTTGAAAAATCCCTGTTTTGGAAAGTTTCCATTCTTTGATTGGGAAAGTTCCCTATTGTAGAAAGTTTCCATTTCTGTAATTTTCATTTCTCATTTCTAGCAAGTTTCCATTTTTCAGTTTAGGAAAGTTTCTATTTTTCATTTTTAGTAAGTTTCTATTTTCATTTTTTAGAAAGTTTCTATTTTGAGTCTAGTTTCTATTTTCAGGACCTCCGAGCTAAAAAGTGGAAATGAACGCACGAATGGAAAGAGGAGCTTGCGAACATCAAGACGAACGAATATGAGAGAAAACGGACCACACATTTGAGCAGAAATGAAGAAATAAGCTTTCCTAGTCCAACTAGGAAACCCTGCGAAATGGAGGAAGGCTTCCCGAGCAAGTTTCCAACGCAACCATGAAAAAGAAATGGAAAAATAATGTGTTTTGCGTTGGAAGATGAGAAGGCTTGAAGATGAAGCAACGTGGCCCAAGAACACTTTGGATTTTCGGCAAAATGGATCAAGGCCCATCAAAGCCCATGACATTAGGGTTTGTGACGCACAACCCTAACCCTAAAGATGTATTGCCGTGAAAACCAAAGGGAGGAGGCAAAAGTGGCTTGAAAAATCAAAGGGAGAATCAAAGATTACGTAAGAGATTTTCTAGGGTGAAGTTTATGGAAAGAAAAAGTGTGGACATCAAGAAAATAACCAAATTGCGTCTAGGTTCATTCCTAGAAACCCTAAGCATGTTTTTGCCGAAATATCAAGAAGAAAATCAGAAAATATTCAAGGAATTTCGGCAAGAATATATTGGGGTATCTTCTTGGAGTTTTGTGATTGGTTGGATGACACACTAGGGCTTACTTGGCAATTTCTCATTGGTGGAAGCTATGTGGAATTATTAATTTAATTCCTTGGAAGAAAATCTGAAATTCACGGCTTGGAGACCAAGACATGCCGTCCCCTATATATACATCACCCTAGACGTTCCAAAGGGACCACTTTTACAATTCAGAAAATTCTCTCTACGCGCGGAAGCTCTCTCCATTCTCTAGTTCAACTTTTGGCGTTTTCAAGCAAGGAAGAAAGAAGCAAGCTTTGGCCGTGAGCATCATCATCCATTCCACCTTGAAGCCGTGTACTTTGAAGCTTGCTTTCAAGCTTCATTCGTTCATTGTTCAAATCATTCATCCATCTTTCCATTCACGGTGTAATTCAACCTTCTTTCTTGTAATCACTTTTGATTCTTCTTGTTTGATTTCGTTGGATGTTGTTCTAGTTAACATTGATGTTTGAACAAGGTTTATAATCTGAAATTTTATGATTGATTAAGGATTTTTGATTTCTATGTTGTGATTTCATCGTTGCTTATGTGTGATTGTTCGATTGAATTTGCTTATAGATAACTTTTGTATTTTAATCTTATGTGGTTCGAAACACTTAGGGTTTTGATATGAATGGTGCTAGATTTAAGAACATAAAATCAACTTTTTGTTTTGTGTAACTTGAATCAAAAGTAGTAAAGGTTTTGGACAAAAATCGAATTCAATTGAAAAGGATTGCAATTAGATGAACTTATTCATACTAAGTTGTACACTTGAGTTGATAGCCTTTCCTTGAACTTCTTGCGTTAAACATGTATGATTGACTAGCTTTCTAGGGCTTGATTATATGTTTGATAGGATTAGTCTTTGTGCTTTCACTTAGATTAATTAGCAATGAAAAGTAAAATATGGGAAATCGTTTGCTTTCGAATGTTTCACATGATCAGTTTAGGGTTCTATTCGAATTCAATCATGAACTTGGTTTTAATCTTTGTTTCTTACATTTCATTCTTGTATTTGTGTTTTTGTTTATACTTAGTTTTAATTCTTTTAATTTTCGAAAAACCAAAAACCTAAAACCCCCCTAATTTCGTGAATAGTGTTTATATGTGTAAATATTATATTTTGTTTTATTTTAATTGTTTATATTGTCTTACATTGACAGGTGTACCCTCAATCCCCGGAATAGAACGATCCCTATTTGCTTATACTACTAATGATGTTTAAAGGGTTAAATTATATGCTTGCTTTGAGCGTATCAACTTTTCAGATTAAATTAGAATGTCTGAGACTGAAACGATGATAGGAGTCATAATACTGGGACTAAACAAAATTTTTCCCTTTTCTTTGCATACACAACCATGGTGGTAGGTTATAGATGACCATAAGAACAAACCAACAACTATACCTACTACTAAAAGAACCATGAGGATTTATTCCATCTGTTGAAATTGCCACTAAGAGGTTTCTAGGATCATCTCCAAAATCTGGCCACATGTGTTCTACAAGCTTCCATGAAGGAGAGTCTGCTCGATGGCGAAGTTTACGATCAGAAAAGTGGCATGCCATATTAAGTTTTTGGTTGTATATCTATTGCAAAATATCCTTCTAAATCTAGGGATTGGGGGACAATATCATAAAACATTTGTTGGTACTTATTTATTTATTTTTTTAATCTCACTCTTTCATCTAGACACACCACAAGCATGACATACAGATGCATCTGAATACTCTTTCCTATATATGATGCAATCATTAGGGCATGCGTGTATTTTCTCATACTCCATCCCCAAGGACCCTAATGTCTTCTTTGCTTCATACAAGGTTGAAGGCATTTCATTCGTGATTAGAAGTAATTCTTATTCTTTCAGTAATGCTGAAAAGCTTTGATCAGGCTACTCGCCTTGTGCTTTCAAGTTGTACAATCTTACTAGAGTTGATAACTTAGTAAACTTCACACAACCTAGATATATAGGTTTCTCGACATCTTCCAACAGTTTCTCAAATGCTTCTGGATTACTAACAAAATCATCCTTTATAGCTTTAACCATCTCTACAGTGTTTTTCATAAAAAAAGCTTTCATTGTAGCTTTCCCAGATCTCATTTTTTCTTTCCAGATCTAGACTAGGAATAGGCTCTCCATCCAAATACCATGTAACATAGCTATGATCAATTCCATAACAAATCAAATGATTTCTAACCTCCCTAATAGTCTGTGGTTTAACATGTCCACATTCTAAACAAGGACAACGAATGTAATTGGGATCAGCAGCATGGTGTAAAGCAAAATCACAAAAGGGGTCAACCCCATTCTCGTATTCATATGATCTTTCATCCATGGGCATCCAACTTTTATCCATTTATATCTAATATTAATACTAAATGTTAGAATATCTACATACGTGATCAGCTTCCTAAGCATCGCAATAGCTAAGAATGAGAAATACAAGCTTAAAAGCCTCCCATCTTCTATCTGCAATCATATAATATGTGGTCAGAAAACTAGTTCGGATACAAGAGAGCCGTGAAAAAAACTTTATTATACCGAGATAAATTAACAAAACATGAACAACGAGTAGGGTAAAATCCTTCTTTGCACTTCAGCTGATAATAATCATAATACTTTATTAAATTTAATGAATATAACCCCTCAAAACTTCTATATACAACAGTCAATTAAAAAAATATGCACGAGTAATCAATGTCAAATAAGATACTTGATGAGATGGTGCCAAAAAGCAATTGTACTGTGCCTATATGTCAACTTAAAATGTAGATAAGGTCACTGAATTATATACATTTTCAAGTATATGATTGGTTATACTGGTAACCTATGTTCAAGTATATGATTTGCCATTTTCAAGTATATCATATTCTAGCAATCAACGGTTATACTGGTAACCTCTGTTCAAGTATATGATTTGCCATTTTCAAGTATATCATATTCTAGAAATTAGCTATAAGGTTCACTACAATTCTTTTTTCAATTCACAGAAGTTTTACTGTTAACCTCTGTTCCAAAAAGATATTGGAATTGAAATTAATACGGAAACTGAAATAAACCCAAAAGTGATAATATCAAAAACAATCCCCAGAAAAGTGAAAAGTGAACATACCAAAAAGAATCGAAGAGGTGTTACAGGGTGCAGCAAGCATTTTTTGGTAAAAAAGAGAACTTTACCAAGGGGCGCAGTAGGCCTACATTGAGTCCACATTAATCGATTGGAAAGTTCAAACTATGAGTTGAACACTTAAGGACTCCACATAAACCTTGGTAAAGTTTATGTGTCCTTATATAAACCTTCAAGGACTCCACATTAATTATGTGTCCTTATATCCTTTTTTTTTTCTAATAGTGCTTCCAATTCATAACCAAATTATTGATCTTAGGAGAAAGGTATTTGTCTTTTATATATAATTTCTTCATTTTCCCATTTTTCCATTTTTCCATCAAGAGATTATTACAATTAATTTATACTAGAAATTGTACCCGCGCTTTGCTGCAGGTTTTGGAACTACAATGATATTATTTAAGGACTAAATTCAAAAGCCTATAAAATATAGTTAACATGGTCATTAAATTAACAACTATAAAACATCTCATTTATAAGTTGCAGCTTCATGCTAAGAAACGAAAACATTCAAGAAGAGCAGACCTATATTGCTTTAGAGATACTACCATCATGAACAACAAATCTAGCAAGACATACCATGGGTTGCCCGACTACTCCATCTAGGAACATTGAAACTTGTTAATGCGTAATTGTTAATCTTCTCTAATTAGCTATTGGTTTAATGATATCTTTATCCACAGCAATAGATTTAAGTCACCAGTTTGGTTTTGACGCTAAAAGAGATTGTTAATTTTGTCACTTCCTTGGTATGCATACCACATTCTTATCTTGTACATGGTATTTGGAGAACTGGAACTTAATTTTAAACATATCCTACACTTGAACTATTTTGAAACAAAATTTATGTGTAGAGTGAATGAAGGTAGATGAACACTCACTTTGCTATAAGACATAGAAGATGACAAAGAGAAAGAATTTGTAATAAGATATCAAGGAAAGTTTTGATCATGCATGCCTATATCCCAAATATATACACACCGACAGTTTTGTGTTGAAGGAATTAAACTACATCTTATTTTAGTTTTTTCTCATCTTCTTATTGAGCACATTGCATGAGAAAGATAATTGACTGATGTTTTCCTCCCATTTCATACTCAGGAATCTAAAATTGCTGGAACATATTTAATAGTTCTGTGGTCAAAAACAGACCCTTCTCTTCTCAGGCCCGACTCCCTGAGCTCCAGTAAAATGGAGTAATTTGGTGCTGAATCATATGATTAAGCTCCTTCAAGGCTTTCCTAAAAAAAAACACTGCAAATAAGTTTGTGTTTTCTATTAGAATACTCATAATACAAAATCATCTAAAGAATCATCTCACCAGATTAAAAAAAAAAAAAAAATATAAAGAATCATCTTAGTCAAAACCCATCTGCTTCTGACAAACTTCTTTTCCTGGGTGAACTAATTATACTTATGTGTCCTCTATCCAAACAGGTAAAGTAACCTATTGTAATTTCCAATTAATGGCTTGCATTGACACATTCCAGAAGTAACCAAAACTTCCCCATTTGAGACTGGTACTTCTGATCTCTCTCTCCTTCTTCTTTCCCTGTTTTTTCTCCCTCTCTTTCTCAACATTTGAGTAAGTTTCCTCAATTTATTTCTTTACTTCAGACATTAAATACAAAACCCATAAACATGCAAGAAAGCAAATAACGCACACCTGAAACACAAATCTTCTGAAACAGTAATCACTTGAATTAGAAACAGTAATAAGAAGCAAAACCTGCAAGCAAAATCAATCACAACCCAATATCAAAAACAATATATATTCCATTTTGAAGCATCCAATTCTTGACTCATTAAATACAAAACCCATAAACAGCTTCAATCAGAAAATTTGCGATCAAAAAAATACCGTCCACTTGTTTTCTCTTCATGCAAGCAAGAGTTTCTAATCTCTCTTCTTCTTCCCCCGTTCTCTTCTCCCTCTCTTTATCTGTGTGCTCAACGAACAACAAAATCCCAAAAGGAAAACGATTTTATCTGGTCTAATGGGAAATAGAAACCCAAACTTCATCAAAAGAGACCCAAACTCTATCAAGCTTTGATCGATAACCATACCTGATAATCTTGAAGAGGGAATGGTATCAAGAAGAACCCAAACTGTATCAAGCTTTGATCAATCACCAAACCTGATAATCTGGAAGAGTCAACGATATCAAACTCTATGAAAGCTTTGATCGACAACCAAACCCGATAACCAGGGACAGCCAATTTCGGTATATATAGAGGCTTCCAGATTTGTAGATAGACGCTTTTATCGGTGTAAATAGAGGCTCTGAGATTTCTAGATAGGTCGGTACATATAAGAATCGGTTCGGCTCCAGCCGACACACCAAAAACCGTTTAAAACAGTAAACGGCTTATGAGCAGTAAAACGGCTTATAAACAGTACTGACGTTTTATATATAGTAAATTTTCACCAATCTTGGTGATTGATGATTTTTTTTTTCCAGATATCTTTGTTATTTTAGGATTTTTTATTTATTCAAAAGATGGTTGACGATAATAGAAAAAAGATGAGCCGGGGTATGTTGTACACTTGTACAAGTGGATGCTTACCAGAAGGTTGTAGAAGTACCTCCCAATTCACCATAGAAGCTAAAAATGACATCTACGGATGGAAGAAATTAGAAAAAATTAAAAGGAAAATAGCTCTTAGAGCAAGTGCAGCGGTTGCACTTTGCCCGGGCAAAAGCCATGAAAACCGACGTGGTGACCGGGCAAGAG